>JAODAL010000724.1:47500-278857 GCA_025379985.1 Phyllomedusa bahiana | reverse complement strand
CCTCTCAAATACCCCCTTACAACCAATAGGAAGAAAACTCCTGGCGTAGGCAATTTTGACCAGATGGGTCAGCAGGGGGGGAAAAGGGTGCCCCTTTCAGCTAAGAAACCGGAAATGAGGTAATTTGCCCAAGCCATGAAATTGGCATAGGGGGAAAAAATGTTGCCCCCCCTTTAGAGTTCGTTTTCTTCGACATTGGGATGGTAGGCAGAATTTGGGTCCAAAACACAAAAGGGGGAAAATGGTTTCCCAAATCTCCCCTTGATAAGGTTTCAGGCGGGGGTTTTTTGGGTTTTCAGGTGTTTGGGGAAATATTTTTTTGGATCTTTGGGCCCCTTTTGGTACCAATTGAGATTTTTTAATTCCTTTTGGGGAACTAGGGGAAAGAAGGATTTGGGGGTTTTTTCTGAAGGCAAAAAGGGGGTCCAAACCCCGTTACTGCATGGGGAAAAATTTCCCCCGGTGGTTTTTATTTTTATACACAAAATTTTGGGGTATTGTCTAATGTAGTTAGTTTTGGGGGGTACAGTGTGTAATGAAATCATCTCTGGGGTAGGGTAATAAATCTTGTTGTACAGTGGTAATGTAATCTCTGGGGTCGGTGAATAATGCATAATATCGGGGGCGGATTGTAAAATAATCTTGTGGTACAGGAGAAAGTAGAAATCTCTAGGGTACAGTGATTTGTATAATATTGGGAACAATGTGAAATGTAATCTCTGGGGTACAGTGTAATGTAACTCTGGGTACGGTAGTAATTTTTGGGGGGTTGGGTGTAATCTAATCTCTGGGGTAAGTGAGAAATGTAGTAATCTCTGGGGTACAGGTGTAATGTGTAGAAATAGGGTAAGTGGTAATGTAATCTCTGGTTTTGGGTTTAATGTAATTTGGGGTAAGTGTGTAATGTAATCTTGGTGTATGGTGTTAGTAATATCTGGGGTCGTGTGAAATTTAAATCTCTGCTGATGGTGTAAGTAATTCTGGGGTACAGTGAATGTAATCTTGGGGTCGTGTGTAATGTAATCTCTGGGTATTGTGAAATGTAATCTCTGGGGTTGGTGTAATTAATTTGGGGCCAGTGAGTAATGTAGTAATCTTGGGGTATGGTGGTAAGTATTTCTCGTGTACAGTGTGTGATGTAATCTCTGGGGTCAGTGTATGTAATCCTTTGGTTAGGGAAATTTTAAATGGATTTCTAGGGTTCAGGTGTAATTTTAATTTTTGGGGGTCAGTGAATTATTTATTTCTTGAGTCAATGTGAAAAGCATTTTAAGGTGCAGTTAGTGATGTAATTTTTGGTTTCCATGTGTAAATTTAATTCTTTTTCTAGGGGGCAGTGAGTGGATGTCATTTCTGCTGTATGTTATGAAATAAAATACTTTTGGGGTACAGTTGTGCATAAGTGTTTTCCTAGGCTCAGTGAGTTTGGGGTTCTTTTTTTTCCCATTAATTGTGTGTATAACAAATTTTAAATGGGTAGTAATGGGGGATGGGAGGGTTAAGCGGAAATTTGCTGCATTGAAATTTTTTTTATTTCCTCTAGGGGGGAAATATTGTAGGGGGGTGGGTTTGGCTTTATTGCCCGGGCTGCTTTTTAGTCCCAAAACCGGCTCTAAATTCGTAATTTTTACAAATCATAAACCCTTTCGGATTGCACCAAAAGTGTTTGCCTAAGGACTCCGCCTGGACCCGCTGGGGGAGCTCACAGGGTTCCTCAGACCTTAGCGGGGTTTAAAGGGGGCTTCATGAGGGGGAGAAGGGAAGGGGGGGAAGTGAAAGGGAAGGGGGGTGGGGGGGGGAGGGGATAAAAAATGGGGTGGGGGAAAAATTTGGCCCCCCCCTTTTTTAAAAAAAAGTTACACCCCTGGAGGTTAGATAGAAGTGATGTCAGAGTGGGTAGTAAACGCAGGGCCGGATTGGAGCATTTAGGTTAACCCCGTCCTGTTAATCCATCAATGTCGGGGAAAGGGGTACCCTTTATCGGGAAACGTGCCAACCCACTGGGACTTTTAAAGGGGTTTCCCGTTCCTTAAAAATAAAATTTAGACACAGGTGGCTAAATAAAAAAAAAATAAAAAAAAATATGGGGCATGTTGAAAACTGTAAAAAACGTTTTTTGTTCCCATAGCAAAACCAAACAGGGGTCCCCCCTTTATGTCATAGTGCTCTGGAAAAATAAAAGGGAACTCTGCTGTTTCTATGGGCAACAAAGAAAATCTTAGACGTTTTTATACATGAGGCTTTTTACTTCCAGAGACCCCGAGCTGGAATGAGGACCTTTGCTTAAAATTTTATTTTTAAAGTATCGGACAATGAGGACCTTCTGCTTAATATTTGATTTTTTTTAAAATTATGGACAACCCATTCAAACCCCCTTTAAGGGGCCCCTTCACACGGCTTTTGCAGGGGGATTTCGCCGTATTGTGCGCCGTTTGCGCTACAATACGGTGGAATCCGCCCAGGCATTACGGTAATCCCCAGTTTCATAGAGAAAAGGATTCCGTTCTCCTTTTTGCTCGGCGAAAACCCCCGGGCGGGGAGAAAGTACATGCACATTATTCCGGGGGGATACGCGCCGTGGATAAAGAAAGTCTATGGGGCTGGCGGGCAACCCCCCCCGCCCGCCCCCTTTTTAAGCCGGAATTCGGGCGAAAAACCGTCCCCCAATTACGGCTTTTAATAAGCCGTGGAACCGCGCCTAAAAGACAAAAATTTTTTTTTGGGTTGAAACATTTTTTTTCCTTCCTCGCTTTCCAAGAGCCCTAACCTTTTTTTTTTTCCACTTAATATAGTTTAAAGAAAAAGTTTCCTGTGATTCTGCTACAGTGACTGGTCAGGAGGTTTTTTAAAAAAGGGAGTGGCAAGGTACAGAAGTCAAAATTGTTATTAAGTAATATAAAAAAAGCTATGTTTTTAAGATAAAGGAAAACAGCAGGGGTGAAAGCATCCAGCCACTACTGCAGCCTGTAAGAAAAGAGAGAGGTGGCGTAATAGGGAAGCTTTTTGTGCAAAAAAACAGGGGATAAGATTGTCCCAATGAAGGAAGCAAAATCAGAAAAAGCAAGTATTTTGGGAATATGTTTATTACCTTTGCCTATTGTTTAAAGCTAATCAATAAAACAGGATTTCCCTGTAAGACCCCCAAAAAATTGCCCCTTCTGACCCGGAGGGCTACTTCATAAAACCCTAGGCACCCTGCTGTTTCTGTTTTTTGCATAATTTTTTGTTTTTTCTTTCTTTTTTTTCCTTTTGAAAAAAATTGTTAATTTAATTAAACCCTAATTTTCTAAAATTATCTTGGAAAAATGAAAAAACAATTTGGTTTTTAAACCCCCAAAAAACAAACCATTTTTTTAAAATAAAACCAGTTAAAGGGGGGAGGGGGGGGGTTTGGTTCCCCCTTTTTTGGGGTTCGGGCCCAACCCCCAAAAAAACCCCCTAAGAATGAATCCTCCCCAGAAAAATTGGCAAAGGGGGACAAAAGAAAATAAAAATAAAAAAAAGGGAAAAGTAAGCCAAAAAAAAGTAAACAGTTAAAAAGAAAAAAATTATAGGCCCGCCAAATATAAGTTTCCTAAAAAAAAATTCCCCCAACGGCCACGAACAAAAAACATCTTTGGGTAACATTCAGCAGGGGGGAGTGAGAGGCTCCTGTCTACCCCTCACGCTGCATAATGTTAGCTGTTGTCATCAGATGGAAAGTGAAAGGCTTGTTCCCCGGCTTAAAAGGGGAGTATTTCAGTCTGTAATTTTGCGCCGTAGGCCGAATTCCCGTCTGGAATTGCCCCAGTCCTTACGGTATCCACATTTTTTCATAGAAAAATTGGATTACGCCCCTTTCCTCTCCCCGCTCGGGAAAAATTGCCGCGGGGGGAGATAAGTGACTTTTTCTTTACTAGGGCGTATCGCCCCGCTGGTAATGCAAGTAGGGGCCCGGCGGGTGCCCCCCGCCCCGCCCCGCCCCTGCCCACACGGCGAATTGTGGGGCAAAATTCGCCCCGCAAATAACCCATGTGAAAAAGCCCCAAGGTGGGGCCCCCTGGTTCGCACCCGATGAAAAATGAAAACCATGGCTGTAAATGGCCATTGGGTTTTTTGCCAGTATCATCATGTTTTACCAGCAAAGCCGCATTTTTGACGGTGAAACTCGCCATATTCTCTTCAAGCAAAAACTAAATGCAAAGAGAGAAGTGACTTTTTATCCCTGAAAAGTGGGGTCAGAAGAAGTGAGTGTGGGCACTATGGCACTATCATGGAACTCTGTTCACTATGGGGGCATAGTTTGGAAGCATGTCCTAAAATGTATACGATGTGGCACAGCATTGTGGTTTTTGATGTAAAAATAAGCAATTTTGCAAATGTGAATAGTGCCCAAAAGCTGTTATCTGCCATGTACAACCTTCTCCTGTATTTGCCACCTGCACTAATGTATAGGCCCCGTTAAAAGGGCTTTTTTGCGAGGATTGGGCCATATTCCACGCCGGATTGCGCTTCAATCCCGGGCCAATCCCTCGGAGCATTTCGGAAAACCATGCTCTCATTGAGAAAAAGTGGAATCCGTTCGTCCTCCCGCTCGGCAAATCCGTCGGGCGGGGAGGGGAAATGACGCACATATTTCGGCGCGGACGCGCCCTAAACAATGCTTTGTTATGGGGCCGGGAGCGGCGCCCCCGCCGCGCTCCGGCCCCCCCCCGTCCCGCCCCGTTTCCGGCGGTTTTTTGCGCCCAAAACGGGCACAAATCCCCCGTGAAAAGCCGTGTGAACAGGCCATAATGTAGTGTGTATAAACAAAAGGAGTTGCCGTAGTAAAAAAAAATACTTTTATTGGGCCGGGGGAGGGAGTGAAATTGAAAAAAATAAAAAACTCACCTTTCCAACTGGCTCTATGCCCCCATTGAGCTCCCCGTCCCGGGGCCTTTAGAGCTGGCAAAAAAAAAATACTTTAAATTTTCCCCCTAATACCATGACAAATCTTTTCTAAAGTTGCTGGTGTCCTATGAGGCGACATGGTTTACGTCACTGCCCACAATCAGATAAGACAAAAAGCGAAAGAGAAGGGAGGCGGATGGTAACCAGAGAAAATTGTGTTTCACTCAGAACGATAAAAACTCCCTTCTTCCCCAAGGGAAAAAAAACAATAATGACATGCATTTGGAAAAAGTCTTGGTTTACACCCTAAAAGTTGAAAGCTGTCTTTTTTGTAGAAAACCCCCTTTAAATGTGACACTTCTACGCATGTGAGATACATAATTGTGTTGTATCGTATAAATTGGCGTAGACATGCTTGTTGTCAAATGTCATAGTCAGAAGTGTCAGCCTTGTTGTACGGAGTTATTCTTTTAGACACAAATCTTTTATAAATATGTTCTACATGCCACACAATATTATTTCTGTCGTAACCTACGCCACCAAACTGGTGCAACAACTTTAATACATCTGGACCTGTGTGTTTTGCAGTATTTGTTTGTTCTATGAGCCATGAGAGCTACTGGGTTATAGGCCAAATGTATCCTTAGCCCCTCATTCACATGGTGTCTTTTTGATCTTCATCGGGCTGTTATATGTTGCTATACCTTTTTATCAGGCTGTATTGAATTATCATATTCTGCTGAGCTATACCATGCAGAGGCATCCTTTGAAGGGGTTGTCTCACTTTAAGGATTGCTTTTTATGTTAAAGATCTTGCAAAAACAAGTCGCTTTGCAATATATGTCCATTAACAGTGTCCTGCCTATTCTGAGATATCCCCTCTTGCATGGGCTGCATTAGCTCCTCAGGTCACTATAACTACAGACCTGTTTCATCTATCCTGATAGGCTGCCAGCACTGGTTGCTATAGCTACTGACCTGGCTTCTACTGCAGCCTAGTGGAAGCCAGTAAACACGCCCCTGAAATCAGAATGAAACTGAGAAAACAAGACTGAGGTAAGACGAATCAATGGAGTGAGACAACCCCTTTAAGAAAATGTATACCACATAGTATACATTTTTTTTAAGGGTAAGTTTACATCTGAACGTTACCCTCCATGGGCCCTATACATCTGAAAACTTGCTATCTATAGATCACTACTCTTTTCTGTCCCACAAAGAAATTGTAACACATTTTTTAAGGGAGTTGCACCAGAATTCTGGCACAGTT
Source organism: Phyllomedusa bahiana (assembly GCA_025379985.1). Classification (NCBI taxonomy): domain Eukaryota; kingdom Metazoa; phylum Chordata; class Amphibia; order Anura; family Hylidae; genus Phyllomedusa; species Phyllomedusa bahiana. The sequence continues at coordinate 272,718 of JAODAL010000724.1, read as the reverse complement.
TGCACCAAAAATAATGTTGTACGTGCTTTACACCATATTTATGATGTGTTTTAGGTGATTTCTAGAACCTGCAGTGCCATGTCTGACAAAAGGGACGTGTCTTCAGTACAGGGTGTGGTTTTGTGAAAAGGGAGTGTGGTTTAGTGTGCGAACCCCTGCAACAAAAAGTGCACAAAAATTTTGATGCAGTTACTGGAATAAAGTTAGATTGAACAGTTCTAACAGTGTTCTAGCAGATTTATCAACACTATGTAAGACAGTCTAGACTAACTTTACACTGTTTAAGAGTTATGGGTATGTTCACACGGCGCATAGCAGGGTGCACTGTACGTGCTGCAATATGCCGGGTGTTAGAAGTAGGCGCTGGCCAGCTCCCATTGACCTTCACTTTCCCTGGCGTGTAAGCGCTGCAATACGCCCGAATTACGCCCATATTGAGAGCTATGATTGCCTGCCATTTTCCCCGATGCACAATACACGACAGGAGAAAGAAGTGATTGTCAGTGCGAAGTGAATGTCAGTGGGAGCACTTCAGAAGTACGTGCTGACCAGCGTGTACTTTTGAAGCAGCGGGCATTTAGTGGTGCGCAAAGTATGTGCCACTATACGCCTGCAAGAGGCCGTGTAAACAGGTGGGCGGCCAGGGTCCGCGCCCGCCGTGCCAGCTTGGAGCGCCAGGCATTCCCCCCAGTGGGCCCCGAGTACCGGCGCCTGTCTGTGGCGCATACGCAACCGACCCCTTGAGCCACACAGCTGCATCACTGGGTGACATAGACCCAGCGATACAGAGATCACAACCACTGCCTGGACATTCAGCCCCCTGTAGACTTCGACACATGCTCAGCAGCCCGTACTAGTCTGTAGGTCTATGCATAGGCTTACAGCCTAGTAGACGCTAGGCGTAGTGGCGTCCCGGACCGGGCGGCTTGATGATGTCACACCACCCGCTCTGGACCTGGAGAAGAGGAGAGAAGAGGAAGAAAAGAAAGGTAACAGGTGAGTATTTTTTTATGGGCTTCTCTCTAGCTACTTAATTACTGGGGATGGTGCTATCTACCTAAATACTGGTGGCTGCCCTAGCTGGCTAATTACTGTGGACAGCCCTACCGGGCTAATTGCCGGAGGCAGCCCCATCTGTCTAAATACTGGGGGGCCAGTAAGAACATAGGAATTTTTGGTAGCCACTCCCCATGCAAACAGTCTAGAAAATAATATTTAGTCTGCACATCCATAAAACTTTTTTGAAAAAAATGAGTATAGGTGCACACTGGCGTTGCAGTAACATACAAACACAATCCAATATCAGCAGCACACTAATATCACTAAAAAACTATCAAAGAGAACATAGGAATTTTTGTAAAAGCATTTCTGCTACTTAGAATATATGAAAAATTTTTAGGTTCATAGTTCACATTTTTGATCAAAACTGTTCAAGTCCATCTGCCAATCAGCAAGGCGACCTCAAAACAGGTGGGTGTAACGGGTTCGGTGGATTCGCTGGACCCCCGCAAGTGATGATACTTAAGCCACGCCAGGGAACGGAATCTAAGTAGCCCCCGGTTTTCACCAGAGCCCGCCGCAAAGCGGGATGGACTTGCTGCGGCGTGAGGCTACCAGGTCGTTACCCCTGACGTGACTTGCTTGCGGAGGCGGCCGTGGTACTGCGTGGTACAAAATCGTAATCCAGAGGCGTAGTTGGGGACAGGCAGAAGGTCAGGGCAGGCGGCAAGCAGGCAAGGTCTGTAAACGTGGCGGACGGACTGGTACACGGGTAAGCAATACGGACTCTAAGCCCACTCCGAACTCACTCTAAGCACACCAGCGGACTGGCATGAAGTGCAGGGGGCCGTACCGCTTAAATGAACCAGCGCCGGGAAATTGACCAATTATCGGGGCGCTGGCCTTTAAATCTAGGAAGCCGGCGCACCCGCGCGCCTAAGCACGGGCACGCGCCCGGCGGCCGGGACAGGCCGGGACAGCGGTTCAACCGGAGGCGCGACGGGTAAGGGGGAGCGGCGCGGGGCCGGGACAGGAGCGGGGTGATCGCGGGCAGCTGCAGCCGCCGCACCGGAGCCCTTGCGGCCGCGGGGGGCAGCGCATCCGCGACCCCCGTGACAGTACCCCCCCCTTAGGTCTCCCCCTCCTTTTTTGACACCTAGAGCGAAGGTCAGGGGACAGGTTTGGGCCTCAGGTTCCCACGACGCTCCTCCGGCCCGAACCCCTTCCAGTCAATGAAAAAGAACGCTTCCCCTCACTGTCTTCTGCCCCAGCACCCTTGACCTCATAGATGTTATCAGAGCCCGGCCACCGGAGAAGGCGAGATAGATCTACGGGAGAAGCGATTCAGCACCACCGGCTTGAGGAGAGAAACATGGAAGGCGTTCGAGACACACAGAGTGGGAGGCAAGCGGAGCTTTTTGGATACCGGGTTTAAGCTGCCGGGAAGTACCACAAACGGACCCGTTTACTTAGGCCCCCAAACTTGTAGCTGGAACTTTAAAGCGGATGTATTTTGCCGTTACCCAAACCCTATCACCCGGCCTTAAATACGGGAGGAGGTCTCCGGTGCCTATCGGCCTGAAGTTTAGTGCGGGAGGAGGCCCGTAAAAGGGCCTGTCGAGTAACTTGCCAGAGTGTCTTGATGTCCGTATTGGGCATCCACAGCAGGGACGTCACACGAGGGAGGCCAGAGGGAGAGGTGGGCGGGGATGCAAGCCCAAACACAATTAAAAAGGGGGAGGCCCCAGCGGATTCAGAATCTAAGGAATTATGGGGAAAAATTCCCCCCAGGGAGGGGTCAGACAGTTATCCTGGCGAGCGGACACAAAATGTCGCAGTTAAGTCCCTACAATTTGGTTGCCCCTCTCCACCTGCCCGTTGGTTTGGGGGGAATGATATGCGGAGGAGAAGTCCAACTAAAATTTTGCAATTGAGCACACAGGGCCCGCCAGAATTTCGATAAAAAACTGGACCCCCCTATCAGAGCGATATCCCAACGGGAGCCCGTGTAGTCGAAAGATGTGGTGGAAGAAGTGCCTGGGCTAGCTGGGAAGCGGGAGGGAACCCGGGCAGAGGAACAATGTGGGCCATTTTCGAAAATCTGTCGACAAATTTACCCAGATGACAGTGTTACCTGAGGAGGCTGGGAGGTCAGTAACAAAATCCATCGAAAATATGCGACAAGGTCTTTTGGCACCGGGAGAGGCAGGAGGGGACCCGCGGGTCTGAGCCGAGGGACCTTGTTACGGGCACAGGAGTCACGGCCAGGACAAAGTCTCTAACTCCCGAGCGAGAGTGGGCCACCAATAGTAACGGGAGATTAGTTGCTGAGACTTATGGACTCCGGGGTGCCCAGCATTTCGCGAGGCTTTGTCCCACTTCAGGATACGGGGGCCCGCATAGCAGGGCGTACATAGGACTTCCCGGGAGGCAGGTGTCGAAGGTCCACCGGAGCCACCGCGAGGAGACGTCAGGAGGGAAATTTTTTGCTGCAGAGGCGGCTCCAGCCCCCACCGGTGTCAGAGGATCTAGAGAGGGGGTCCCGCCTCTGATGTTCTTGCCAGCGGTCGAAAATGAAGAAGAAAATCAAATCTGGCGGAAAAAAGAGTGACCCCCTAGCTTTGCCGAGGATTCAGCCGTTGGGCAGACTGCAGGTAGAGAAGATTTCTTGTGATCGGTGAAATATATCGGTGGGGTGACAAGCTCCCTCCAGCAGGTGCCGCCATTCTTCCCAGGGCCAATTTAATTGCCAGCAATTCCCCGATCTCCGATAGTTAGTTTTTTTCGGTGGGGAGAAAGTTCTGGGAGAGAAGCCGCAAGTACGTGGTTTTCCGGAGGGGACTTCTGAAGGAGAACTGCTCCTGCACCTATGAGGAGGCGTCTACCTCGAGGATAAAAGGGGGCGTTGCGGGTCCGGGCGAGACAGCACTGGTGCAGAAGCGAATGCTGATTTGAGGCGATCAACGCTTCTTGAGCCTCAGGTGGCCAAAGATTTGGGGTTGGCATTTTTCTTGTGAGGGCCACCAAACAGGGCCACGAGCGTGGAGAAATGAGGAATGAATTGTCTGTAATAGTTTGCGAAACCCAAAAATCGTTGGATTGAGCGGAGACCCACAGGTCAAGGCCATTGTAGGACCGCAGACAACTTTGAAGGGTCCATTTGGAGACCTTGATCCGAACGATGTAACCCAGGAAGGGGGCAACGAGGGGCGTTCGAAGAGGCATTTCTCTAGTTTAGCGTATAGCCGGTGGTTACGGAAAATGTTGAGTACCTGGTGGATCGTGGAGGCGGTGAGTCTCCAGGTCAGGGGAGAAGATTAAGATATCGTCAAGATAGACAATCACGCAGACGTAAAAAGGGGGTCTCGGAAGATTTCATTAACAAAGTTCTGGAACACCCCTGGAGCGTTGCAGAGGCCAAATGGCATGAGAGGTATTCAAAATGGCCCCTCTGGCATTTAAAGGCTGTTTTCCCCTCGTGCCTTCATGAATACGAATCGGGGTTATATGCCTCTGTAGGTCCAACTTGGAAAAAAAAAGCTTCGCAGCCGCGCACGCGATCGAACAGTTCCGAGATCAGCGACAGGGGGTATCGATTCTTGGTAGTAATTTTATTAAGTCCCCGGTAATCGATACATGGTCGGAGAGAACCGTCTTTCTTTTCTACAAAGAAGAATCCAGCCCCCGCGGGCGAAGAGGACTTATGTATGTGGATCACCTCGGTCCCATAACGGAGTGGCCCAGGCCAAGGCTTCCCCCGACAAGAGGCTAATAACAAAGGCCACCTTAGCCCGCTCGGGGGGGAAAGTTGGTGCCCTAAAATCTCCAGGTGGATGGAGCACTGAACTGATGAAGCCACGGCATTTTTCCCGGGATCTCCATCAAAGGTGATGGAAGCGGCAGTTGCAGAGAAGGTCCAGGTACGGGAGCAACTGGTGCCGGCGGGGAGGGCCGCGGGCCCTCGCAGGCGGTGGTAGACGAGCTGCTAGGTTCTGCATCATGGCGGATAGCTGGTCAATACGCTGGCACTGCTGGCGACAAGCCGTTGAGACATCACGAAGTACATGTAAGGGTACCCTGGCGGAATTCATGGCCAGTCCGTACTGTAACGGGTTCGGTGGATTCGCTGGACCCCCGCAAGCGATGATACTTAAGCCACGCCAGGGAACGGAATCTAAGTAGCCCCCCGGTTTTCACCAGAGCCCGCCGCAAAGCGGGATGGACTTGCTGCGGCGTGAGGCTACCAGGTCGTTACCCTGACGTGACTTGCTTGCGGAAAGGGGGCCGGGGTACTGCGTGGTACAAAATCGTAAACCAGAGGCGTAGTTGGGGACAGGCAGAAGGTAGGGCAGGCGGCAGAGGTTCGTGGTCCCAAAAGGGGGGCAGAAGGGCAGGGCAGGCGGCAAGCAGGCAAGGTCTGGAAACGTGGCGGGGCGGGGCTGGTACCCCGGGGTAAGCAATACGGGACTCTAAGACACTCCGAACTCACTCTAAGCACACCAGCGGACTGGCAGGAAGTGCAGGGGGCGTACCGCTTAAATAGAACCAGCGCCTGACAATTGACCAATTATCGGGGCGCTGGCGCGCCTAAAGCACAGGGCACGCGCCCTGCGGCCGGGACAGGCGGGGACAGCGTTCACCGGAGCGCGGACGGGTAAGGGGAGCGGCGCCGGGGCCGGGACAGGAGCAGGGTGGTTGCGGGCAGCTGCAGCCGCCGCACCGGAGCCCCTGCAGCCGCGGGGGGCAGCGGAGCCCGCGACCCCCGGGACAGTGGGAACCTACTTTATCGTTACCTTTTTTGCTGCCTGTTCAGCCCTCCACATTTCAGGGAAAGAAGATTACAGCTACAAGGTACTCTGCATTGATGTCATCTTGCTGTTTGGCAGGTGTGCTTAAACAGTTTTGATCAAAAATGTGAAATTAGAACCTCAAAATTTTTTCATGTGTTCTTAGTAGCAAAAACGGTTTTCCAATAACTCATATGTTCTTTTTGATAGTCCTAGTAGTGTGCTACTGATATTGGATTGTGTTTGTATGTTACTGCCACACCAGTGTGCACCTATGCAAAATTTTTCAAAAAAGTTTTTCTAGATGTGCAGACCAAATATTGTTTTCTTGGCTAATTACTGGGCGCAGCCCTATCTACCTAAATACTGGGGGCAACCATACCTGGCTAATTATTGGGGCGTGACCCTACCTGGCTAATTACTATAGGTGGTGCTAACTGGCTAATTACTGGAGGCAGCCCTACCTGGCTAGTTACTGGGGGCAGCCCTATCTACATGGCTAATTGCTGGGAGCAGCCCTAGCTACCTGGCTAATTACTGGGGGCAGCCCTATCTACCTGGCTAATTACTGAGGGCGGCTCTATATACCTAATTACTGGGGGTGGGCCTCTATACTTGCCTAATTACTGGGGGCAGCCCTATCTAGCTGGCTAAGTACTGGGGACAGCCCAATCTACCTGGCTAATTACTGGGGCCAGTCCTATCTACCTGGCTAATTACTGGGGGCAGTCTTATCTACCTGGCTAATTACTGGGGGCAGCCCAGTCTACCTACCTAATTAACGTGGAGGCCGTGTTTACCTACCTAACTACTGGGGGCCTATGTAACGACTTTCCTAATGGGGGGCCCTATACATCTATCAACTGTGGAAGGCCATATATACCTACCTTATGAGGGGATCCTATATACATACATATCTACTAAGAGGGTCTATATAGATACCTATTGGGGGACTATATAGCTTCCTACCTAATGTCTGGCCTTTACACTTATGTTTACACATATGCATATGGACTGTTAGGCTAGGTTCACACGGCTTAAAATGGGACGTATCTCGCCCCGTAATTCGCGCCGTACTGCGCTCAAATACGTGCGAAATGCGCCCCAGTCATTACGGTAATCCACAGTTCTCATAGAGAACTATGGATTACGCCTCCTCTCCTGCGCGGGGAGAGAAGTGACATGTCAATTACTAGCGTCGAATACGCGCCGCTAGTGGCCCCTCCGCCCCGCAATTACTCCGTGTGAACCTAGCCTTAGTGGAGCTGAGCTGCTGGTGCTGGGTATAAATTGAGGAATGCTTCCATTTAGGTTAATAATTATTAAAATTTTATATTCGATTTTTGATCTATTATTTGATCTTCGCATCTAAAGGATCCTAACTGAACGGAACTGTGACCCTACCCAAAGAGATTGTTAATTTGCTACAGTTTGTTGTGCCGCTCTAGACACAACAAAATCAGGTGAGCAAACACCTATTGACTTATCAATTTGACTGTCAGCTAACAGTGTTAGGGCTTGTTTATACGGAGTTTTGCCTCCATATTAACATAGGCTTTTTAGATGCATTTCAGGGACCGACAGGATGGACCTAGAGACGAATCTAACAACTAGCAGTGAGATTATCACTGCCGGCAAAGACAGACACACAGCGGCGTTCACATCGCGCCTGTCGGGTCTGTCTTACGGATGCGATCAAAGAAATGACATGCATTTCTCCATGTGAACAAGCCCTTATACTAGATTGGCGCTCTGGTGCTTCTCTTTATTGTTTTACAGCACAGAAAAGCTTTCTTGCCTCAGAAGTAATGGAAGGGTCATCTTGATACAGCCTTCTGCATTATCTGCATAATGAAGAAGGGTGTACAAGCAATCACACCCTCCAGTAGTCAAGTAAGGAGTCTTCCCAGGGGGACTACAAGTACATGTGTAAAAAAAAAGAATTAACTCAAAATTAAAATTAGCTCAATATTTACTTGGTTCCAAACACCCCCCCTTTTACCATTTAACAAATAAGTAAAAAAAGTTACACATAATTTGTATTGCTACGTACAAGTCTGATCTATATAAATATGACATCATGTATCCCATATGCTGAATGCTGTAGAAGAAGAAAAATTCTATACCCCAAAATTGTGTCTCCAAAACAAGTGAAATAAAAAGTGATCAAAAAGTCGCATGTATCCCAAATGGTACCAATAAAATCTACACTTCATCCCGCTAAAAATAAGCCCATGTTCAGGTCCATGGGTGGAAAAGCAAAAAAAGTTCTTGGTCACATAAAATGGTGCTGCAATGCAAAGCAAAAAAATAGAGGATGTTTTTATTTTTAAAAAGTACTAAAACAGAACGAAAACCCGACACATTTGGTATCACCAGAATCGGACTGAACTGCAGAATACCGATAACACATTATTTATATGGAAGAGTAAACACCATAAAAACAAAACCCAGCAAAACTGCTGCAAGGACTTTTTTTTTTAACATTTTAACTCACTGAGAATTTTTCAGGATTTTTCTAGTACTTTCTATGGTACAATCAATGGCATCATTAAAAAGAGAAGGCAAAAAAGACATCTTGTCCCGCAAAAAAACAAACTCTTATTTGTCTATGGAGATGGAAAAAGTAAAAAAAAGTTATGACTCTTGAAAGGCGAGGAGGAAAAAAACAAATGCACCAAAGAAGAAAATTGGCGGTGGCAGGAAGGGGTTAAAGCCGATTCCAATGCATTTCCAATGATGAGAGCACTTCAGGCTGGGATTGCAGGCATAACAGGAGTAGAGATTGTCACCATAGTTTTCATAGGTGAAAGAGAACAGTCTGCTGTGCATCTTATGCCAGACTTTCTGTTTCCATTTCAGACATTGGAGTCTTTATAGCTTCTGTTAAATTACTGCTGAATTGCATCTACTTTGTGATATGGGAATGCCTCTGACTCTTCCTCATAAGCTATACATTCCTAAAACCTCACCAGCGCCCGGCTAGCTCAGTCGGTAGAGCATGAGACTCTTAATCTCAGGGTCGTGGGTTCGAGCCCCACGTTGGGCGACAGATTTTTTTTTTTTTTTATAAACGACGTTATTCCAATAGTATATATTTCCGTCATGCTTGGATATCTGAAACTTTCTTTGTTTCATCTCAATTTTGTGTTTACTTCGATAATGTGCACCAAACCGAGCAAAGCATACCTATAAAACCGATAAGCGCGGACGCATTTCAAGACAAATGTCTATTATGACTTCGAGTTAGTAAAGAAAAAGCGTTTTATTTCATTTTATTTATTTATTTACACCAAAATCTCCTGAAACATTCACTGAGAATTTCCCTGTAAACCACAGGGCGGAGGCTGAGATGGCGGGAATACTTCAGAACTACAACTCCCATCAAGCTTAGCTAGAGCTAGGTCGAACTGAGCAAGCGCGGGAAGGCACGACCGCGATTTGCGCATGCGCGGCGGGTGCCGTGACGTGCGGGCCCGCGCGGTGTGTAGATGCGGCGGATCCGTTCCCGGGAGCCGCGGACGTTATAAATGGCGCCGAAGCAGGACCCAAGGCCTAAATTTCAAGAGGGTAAGCGGCTGCTAGCGACGAAGGTGGAAAGACTAGGAAAAAAAATGTCTCCTTCACTGAGTAGAAGTGAAGGCGCCACAGCTCTATGGTGACCGAGAGGAAGCATTCCTGTGCAGCTACCAGCGCGCTTTGTAAGGGGCATTTGAGGTGACGAGCCGCCAGTCTGCTGCTGGTGGGAGCGACGTGTGAGGGCATTGTGTGCTGCCTGGTGAGTGGCATGAGGGCACGGCGAGGAGGGCTGCCAGCTCTATTGTTACTATGGGGGATGCTGGAGCGGTGTAATCTATGGACTGTGTGGGGGGCGGCTGCCCATAGCTCACTGCCAGGGAATTACATGAAGCCCTCAGGGCTTGTCTATAGTCACAAGAGGCTGAGGCCATTGATGTTTCCCGTGCTGTCCTGACTGTTATGGTCTGGAGAGGAGCAGGTGATGCTGGAGGGACTGGGGCCTGCACTGTGTATAGATGCCTGGAAGCGTTACATTGCAGAGATCCTGTTGGGAGCGTCCAAACTACAGTGACAAAATACTGATCAGGAGGCCGGGTGGTGGTTTATCGCCTTTTTAATGGTTTTGGGGGATGGTTCTGTTGGTGGATGCACCTGTTCCCCTTAAGGGGCTGTTTACACGGCAGTGGACAAATACCGTCCGGTTTGCCGGCCGGTATTTGTCCGGTTTTGCGGCCGTCCCCACGGCCGCAGGGGGGACGGCTTTTCTCTGCGATGAGTGGAGAAGAGCCCTTCCCCCTCCCATTGAGCAGCACATGTTCCATCCGGAAACCGGACGGAAGAATGAACATGTTCAATGTTTTGTCGCCGGTCCGCCGGCGACAAAACTGCCGGGCGGAAAACCTATGCAGTGGGGACTGCTGCATGGGTTTTCCATAGAGCACAATTGTGCTCATTTTCGGCCGTTTTTTCAGGCGGTCTGAAAAACCGCAAACCGGCTGAAAAATCGGCCGAAAACCCGTGCAGTGGGGACATGCCCTAAAGGGGTTGTCTCACTACATTGATTCATCGCACATCAGTCCTGTTTTCTTGGTTTCACTTTGGCTATGTTCACACGGCTTATTTCGGGGCATATTTACGTCCGCAAATAAGTCCCGATATACGTTTCAAATACGTGTCTTTACTATGGGGATTTACGTTGCGAAGTACGCCTCAATAAGTGACAGGGGACTTAATTTTACGATTGTATTTACGCCCGAAAATACGTCGCAAAAATACGCCTCGTGTGAACGACGAGGCGAATTTTACATTGGAATCAATGCTAATCTAATTGTTCATTATTTGAAACGTATTTCGGGACGTATTTGCGGATGTAAATACGCCCTAAAATAAGCCGTGTGAACATAGCCTTTGAATTCAGGGGCGTGATTACTGGCTTCCACTAGGCTGCAGTAGAGGCCAGGTCTGTAACTATAGCAACCGGTGCTGGCAGCCTGTCAGGAGAGATTGAACAGGTCTGTAGCTATAGAGACCTGAGGAGCTGATGCAGCCCATACAAGAGGGGATATCTAGGAATAGATAGGACACTGTTAATGGACACATATTGTAAAGTGACTTGTTTTTGCAAGATCTTTAACATAAAAAGCAATCCTTGTAATGAGACAACCCCTTTAACCATTGAATAGCATACCGTCTGCCCGGACACCAGGTGCAAGATGGTGCATGTTTTGAGTTTTTTGGAATGCCAATGATGTGAGAATCCACCCAGTAGAAGAACCTTGTAGTGTAGACTACTGGGGGGATTTTCTATTGCTGTCTACAGGGAGGGTTGACTGTTTTCAAATCCAAAAAACCCTTGACATATGGACGGAGACTTAAGACATGTCCCCGTGGCCAGGGTTATTCGTCAGTTTTTCACATGGTTTGGGTCTTTGGAAACCGTCTGAAGACAGCAAGCAACCATAGACTTTAATAGAAAATCCGTGCAGCAGTCCCCACTGAACGGATTTTCTTCCGGGCATTTTTTTTTACACCACGGGTGTAACAAAAAACTTAGAACTAGTTCATTTTTCCGCCCGTTTTTTTTGGGCAGGACATGGGAATGTGAAGGGGGCTTGGCTGAATCCACAAATTGTGACAAAAGCCATCCACCATAGTGCAAAAAATAAATAAATAAAATAAAAGACCAATTACTGGTCGGAAAATCCAACCAGTGTTTTGTCAGTGCCATGTAAACACCCTTAGGCCTCGTTCACACGGCTTATATGGACACGGATTGGCGCCGTATTCCGCGCCGGATTTGCGCTGCCGTACGGCGCCAATCCGTCCCTGTCATTACGGTAATCCACTACTCTCATTGAGAACAGTGGATTCCGTCGCTCCTCCCCGCTCGGCGAATCCGCCGCGGGGGGAGAAAGTGACATGCACATTATTTACAGCGCGGACGCGCCGTAAACAATGCATTGTCTATGGGGCCGGGAGCAGCGCCCCCGCCGCACTCTGGCCCCGCCCCTGTCCCGCCCCTTATTCACGGCGGATTTGTGAGCTCAATACGGCTCACAAATCCGTCGGGAATAAGCCGTGTGAACACGGCCTTATTGTGCCCGGCAGCAGGTTATCTAGGAGAGGTGACTATATATAGACTCTAAAATATGTATTATACAAAAGTCACAGCACTCACTCAGCAGTGATCTCAGGATACAATATTCTCACCATACGGTGCTCTTTCCTAGGACATTGTATCTGGAAACCGCACTCCGCGTACAATGTCAGACACTGCGGATCTGCGGCTCATCTGGACCTCTCCACAGTACAGTGCGGTACTTCATGTCTTGTACTCCTCTTACATGTATTGGTGCAGGCAGTGATTGGTGGTCTAGTATCGCCTCTTTACAGTACAGTGCGGTACTACATGTCCTGTACTGCTATTACTTGTGCCTGGATGAGTGGCTTCTTTGAGCACCAGGTGAGGGCCCTGTTTTTCTGGTACATTGGACCACATGTATGAAAACTGTCTTGGTCTAAAACTTTGTTGCCCATAGCAACCAATCAGTGCGCCCCTTTCATTTCATATAGGGCTCTGAAAAATGAGGGGGGCTCTGATTGGTTGCTATGGGCAGCAAAGTGAGTTTTAGACCTAGGCAGTTTTCATACATGTGGCCCTTTGTGTATAATGTACATGACCCAAATACACTCCTATCTTCAACACAGTGGTTCCCAGCAGCTCTGTTATATATAAGGACATGCTTGATCTGTTTGTATCTGCTTCATTATCTTTTAGTCTTTGTGTTATGTTGGTGATGTTTTTGGGGACCACTGAGCAGCTTTCTGCAGACAAATGGGGATAGTTGTTCCAGAACAAATTAAAGGGGTGTTCCCATGAGTTCTTTTCTGTGCTGTGACTCTTCCTGCTGTGAGCCGACTGTTTCAGCGCATAAGGAGGGTGCAGTTTGTGCTTGTTCTCCCCTTTACTTTCTGTGGGAATTCTGAGTGTAGCCGAGCGCGCTAACTGCTATATTCGTAGCTCTCATAGAAGTCAATGGGGAGGATGGTTGCAAGCGCCGCTCTCCCTATTCTCTGAACTGCTCGGCTCATAGTGAGCTACTTGCTGACCTGCAGCACCTATTTGCTTTCGATGGCCAACTAGGCAGGATGTTCTCTCCAGGTGCAGCTTCAATTTTTTTTTTCTCTTTATAGAGGATCTGTAGCTTCAAAGAAGGAAAAAGCCAGAGCTCTTCCAGGCTTAGACAGAAGAAAAAAAAAAAAAAAAAATATATATATATATATATATATATATATATATATTATATATATATATATATATATATATATATATATATGTGTCACCAGCCCTATCTTATTAGAGCCTGATATGCTACTAAGCTCATGGGCCACCATTTGGGAGGTCACCACTGCTCCGTGTTCAATGAGGACAGTGTTCAGGATTACGCCCTGTTGGGTGCTGAACAGGGGTGACCGCCCAGTTGACCATGCGAGGTCATTAGCATATCAGGCACCAATGGCCAGCAATGGAGGTAAGAGTCCTTCTAGGACACGTGTTTCAAACTGCAGCCCTCCAGCTGTTGGGGAAACTACAACTCCCATCATGCCCATTGTTATAGCTTATACAAATGCATGATGGGAGTTGCTGTTTCCCAACAGCTGGAGGGCCGCAGTTTGACACCCCTGTTGTAGGAGTAAGGAGGGAGTGAGGGACAAATAAAGCACTCCAATTACTCTGGAGAACTGGGGACATTTTAAGATGCTCCATTCTTTTAAGAACGATTTGGTTGCTATGGCAACAAGACAGGGCTTCTATCTTTCCCAATCCCTGTTCTGGTTAGGTGAGGAAGAAACAGATTGCTTATTGTATCCAAAATGATGTGAAGTCTGATTTTTGTATGGAGGGCTATGGCATATATGTAGTTTTAAATGGTAAACACTTGATGCTATTGCTTTGCATTGCACTGTATTTGCTTTATTTCACATGCCAGTAAATCCTGTAGGTCCTATAAGTGAACTGACCCAAGGAAACAACGTGCAGCTAAACCTTATACTAATGTAAAGTGCAGCCAGCCCTCAACCTTGATCAAAATGAGACCTGTTTTCTGTACTCTGAGGCTCGGTTCACCCTTTCAGTACTCCGGTTTCTCTTGCTCTTTGATGGCTAGATTGCTGCATTATAATCTAGTCAGAAAAAAGTGGCGACCTGGTGGCTTCATTTTAATGTGGTTGTCTTGTCAGACTGCCTGTCTCAGATAGCAGCTGGCTGATTGACACAGATTGCACTCCCTTGGCAAACAGCGGATTGTGCTCTGCAGCTAGAGCCAGCCAGGTCTCTGGGGAAACTAATATTATGTAGTTATTCAGATGAACCATCCTCTGACACCTGGACAGCTTGCTTCCTCCAGTGCAGGAGCCTTTTTTGGAACAGAGTTGAAGTCCATCGTTTTTGCTCTGAAATGGCTCCTAAGGGTATGTTCACACGGCTGATTTTTGACACGGTTTTCTGAGCTTTTCTGCTCCCAAAACAGCATCAAAACCTCGCCTGAAACGCGCTTCTTTAGCAGAGGTTCTGGACTCTTTTCTCTGCGAGGTTTTCACCCATACAAATTAAGAGCCGGGTCAAAAAACGTGCTGAAAAAGGCTCCAAAAACGCGTGAAACGCAGAGAAACGCGCCCAAAAACACTTGAATAATTGATATGACTCTATTTCAGTGCCTAAAACCACTCCAAAGAAGCTCGTAAAAGCCTCGTCATGTGTGAACTACAAATGTTTTACATAGGAATCAATGAAAATGAACTGGGGCATTTTGGATGCTGGTTTGGGAGTGGAAACGCGTCAAAATCAGCCTTGTGAACATAACCGAAATCCTGTATAAATGTCTATTGTATAAGACGCTGGTAATTGACATGTCACTTATCTCCCCCCGCGGCGGATTCGCCGAGCAGGGAGAGGAGACGTAATCCATAGTTCTCTGAGGACTGTGGATTACCGTAATCACTGGGACGTATTCCAGCCGTAATTACGGACTGAAATACGTCCCATTTTAAGCCGTGTGAACGAGGCCTAACACCCATAGGCTGGTCACAAAATGTGTAGTGATCATGTAAAATGCCTCTTCTTAGAACGAGGCAAATTGTGATGTGTGAATGTGGCCGTTTGTAACCAGACAGGAAATGCGTGCGCTCCCTGACGCCAGGCGCTGGGTATTGTGTAATGTGTGTGTATACAATGATACAAGTGCATGGGCTGTCCACACCAGGCCCTCAGGGCACATGACTTGCCAGCGTTGGTTGTATGCCGTTAATGTGTAACCACTGAATAATGCCGTGTGTAAAATTTAGTAATATGTTGAGGTATGTTTTGGCCTGAAAACCTGGCATGTCAGTAGCTGCGAGGACTGTTGGACAGCCACATCTACAGCTTAAAAGCGCCCGGAGCAACTTGTGGATTCTGTTATGTGCATCTTGGAAAAGAAGGGAGAATAGGTATGATGGCCACTGAACCACAGCGAAGGTATTTACAGCAGGATGACTGCTTCATATTTTAATATTGGGGATATGCATGAAAGTTACAAACCACCTGTTTATTGCAACCTTTTAAAGTCTTGCAATTTGTGAAGGCTACCACTAGTTTGGAGCTCCTTTAAATCATTCATATAGGGTTTGTCCACTTTATATTTTTATTGTCTGTGCTGCAGAAAATCAATATAATATATGCCTTTAAAAAATTCTGCTCCTGTACCTCTTTTATACCAGTGTAGTAGGCCCCCCATCTAGGAAAAAAAATGGCATGGCCCATAATTCTGTCCATGGTAATGGCTGCCATGGACTATCTGTATGGGCAAAGTCTTGTGACCATCACACACCATGATGGGCTGCAGTCAATCTTTTAGTGGTATTCCCCTTCTGAGACTTTTATGACACTTCACTTGTAAATGGTTGTGGTCTTGGTTCCAGTTAGGAACTGTCAGATCAGTAACGAGGGAGGAACGGGCGTGTCCCTTGCTCAGTACGGCTATGTGCACATGACTTATTGTGGCTCGTAATGTACATGCCGCAATACACAGTGTGTTTTAGGCTATGTTCACACGGCTTATTCTGGGACGGATTTCAGCCCGTAATCCGCGCCGTACTGTGCGGATTACGGGCTGAAATCCGTCCCAGTCATTATAGTAATCCGCAGTTCTCATTGAGAACTATGGATTGCGTCTCCTCTCCCTGCACGCACAATGCGGGGAGAGGTGACATGTCAATTATTCACGGCGTATATGCGCCGAGAATAATGCAGGTCTATTACGTCCTGCAATTAAGTCGTGTGAACATAACCTTACAAGTACGTGCTTGCCAGTGTGTACTTCTAAAGCGCCCACAGCTGTCTCCCATTGACTCACTTTCCTTACCGGTAAGAAGTGACATGCCAATTTTTTTCCCTGCCGCATAGGCCGGGGGAGATGACGGGTAATCGTAGCTCTCAATGAGAGCTATGAATTGATGTATTTGTGGGGCGTATTGAAGAGCAATTAAATGATAAATTAAACCCCACAAATACGCAGTGTGAACATTGACTATTCCAAAAAGAGGATATGAGGCACCTACTCTTATTGTAGCTTTGAGGGCTATACAAGTGGCTGTTAACTATAACAAGAGAATAACACATACAGCCTCCTCTCCAACTCCTTTTTTTTTTGGAGTATTGAACCAGTAATTTTTATGGTATATCTTGTGGATTTGCCTTGGTTATTTCACAAATTAATACTCCTTTGAGGGGAAAATCCAGAGATAATACAGAAAGATTTTACAGGATTGCTCATTTAGGTTGCTCCAAATGGCCTATGCTGCTCTATATTGCCAGCCATATAGTGGCCACTGTAGCAGTGCCGTCAGCTGAATGCAGCTGTCAAAAAGGAAGATTACTTTCTGAAATATGAAGACAAAGCATGTTTGTGCCACACAGAGGGGCACTTGGGTCAGATGTAGCCCCCAAGATGCATGTTGTGCAGCCCTGTTTTACAGTTCCCTTTACTAACATGACATTCTCTACAGAGACAGCAGATTTACAAGTAACTACACACACAGGGGAAGCTGCTGGAATGACCATATTAAAGGGGTTTTCTCACCATGCTCTTTCGGTCACAAGCCGCTTTACAATCTGCCTTTGTCAGACTGTGGGTGGTTCTGTAGCAGTGAGTATCATATTTAGCTCCACTATAACTTGCTGAGACATTCCAAATATGTAAGTGCAGGAGAGTTAATCTTCAGTAACCCAAGATACAAATGCTTATCTGTAAGCAAAAGCTAATCTTTCAGAGGTGGTCTGCTCTGGCGTGAGCTCCATCCATGGTGATATCACTCCCTGCTCTGTTTAATCAGGAAGCCAAGATATGGACATAACCAGAGAAACCTGTGTGCACTCGGAGCAGATAAAATCTCTCCTCTCATGACCAAGGTAAAATCAAGACTGATGTATTTGGGAAAAGAGTTCAATTTCTTCAATAATAATTATTCCACCAGTAGTCCCAGTTACCCCACAGGTGTCGGGTGACCTGCTGCTGAGAACAGAGAGGTCACATGGTGTGTGGTGGTCACAAATGCTTAGTCCATGCAGTTGCTCCATGGAGACCTTACTGTGGACTGGAATGCAGGCTTTACAGCATTGGTGTAAAAAAATATCCATGAACAGAATTTGTAATGCATGTAAATTAGGAGGACATACAATATTCTGTTATACACCTAGTAAAAGCAATATAAAGTGGATAAACCCTCGGAATATTGCATTAGAGATTTGTTTAAACAGTTAAAAGAAAAAGCGGCTCCTGTTACATTTTACAATTGGCAAGCATTCTGGTCTGTCCTAAGGATTAGATCATTGATATTACATTTGGCAGGTATACCTAGAAAGCTCCTGATGTACACACTAAACATGTCCATAGGGTTAACTGGCCTTAGTGTAGGTCTGTATACCATAAAAAATGGATGCGATAGAGTATGTGATTTCATAAAACAGCACCTAGGAAATTGTGTGTTTTTTTTTTTTGTTTTTTTTTTTACACTATGACCTTACGATGACCTGTACATTAAAGGGGTTTTATCATTTCATTAAATGGTCTTCAGAATAAGGGGACAGTGAAAACAAGCAACTTTGCACTTGGATGTCATTAGCAAAGTTGTCTTGTATTCACAGTATTCCTTATCTTCTGTTTCTGTTTACACTGATATCCAGTCCTGGTCGAATCCCTCCTCCTTGCATTTCACTAGCTGAGAGCTCATTTACATTCTGTACAGCCCCCGGTCGATTCACGGAGTGTGTCTGTCACTCAGAGTAAGGGACCGTCACATTTTCACTTTATACAGGCAGAAGAAACAGAATTACACTGAAGGGCTTACACAATCAGGAAATAGCACAATTTGTGTCGATCCCTGCCAGACTCAGTTAGGGGCCGTAGCATTTTCTCTCTCCACACCCAGCAGAAACAGACTGCAACAGATTCTACAATGAGAAAACATAACAGTTTTGTCCCGGTGCCTAACTCTCCTGCATAGAAGCGAGATCTGTGCTGTTCATAGAGCATCTCCAGCTGTGAGAGGAGAAGAGATCAGTTGCTCAGTCTAGATTGAATGCAGCCTGTGGTATGTATACAGCTCTTACAAAATAAGACTGCATAGGGAAAGACACAGTGACATGTGGATTCAGGCAGAGAAGGGGGGGGGGGGGAGTCTCGGGAGCCAGCATGCACAGTGAAGGGGGGGATAATGTCACCCAGCTGGGAGGGGAAGAAACGCCCCTGCATTTCTAGAGAAGAAGCTGAGAGCAGTGTGAATCAGCCGAACTAAGGAAGCGATACATCCCCTTAAAACTGAGCTGGTGACTGTGATGTGAACCCAGCCTTATTCCCAGAGAGCCCTCGTTACTTGCACTGAAAGTTGCAGGGTTATCCTTCTACGTTTCCGTAATCCCGCAGATGAGTTATTGGCTTTAACTCCTTAATGACCGGCCACTGTCTTTTGGAGTCGGGCATTTCAGGTCTTCATCTGCAGTCTTTTGGCAGTTTGACACCGCAGCGCAATCAAAGGGTTTCCTCTGCTCTGTCAGGTGATCGGAACACCCGGTGACCCGACAGAGCCAGGGGAACGGCTGCACAGTCAGCCCTGGGGACCTAGAGTAGCCCCAGAGCTGTCTGTGTACTAAGCCAGTGACCAGGACACACTGTGTGCTGTCCAGATCACTGCCTGTGTCAGACTGACACAGATTAGAACGTATTAGCATATATAAATGCTAATACATTACTAAGTGTAAAAAATATGTAAAACAGTTCTCTTCATGGGATTAAAAACAAAGCCATAAAAACCATAGTGTAAAACCCCCCAAAAAAAATAAATATTTAATATAAAATAATTGTGCATACATTACACACAAAAACCCTACACATATTAGGTACCCACACGACTGTAATAACATGTAGAATTAATCTAACAAGTTAAGTGTGAAATGTGAATGGTGTAAAAAAACAAAAAAAAATCTGCAATTATTTATAAGTGAATTTAACTATTTCCCCCATAAAGTACAACTGGTCTCGAATAAAACGAGGCCTCATCCAACTGAGTAATTGAAAAAATTAAAAAGTTACAACAGTTGAAAGGCAAGGAGGCAAAAACGAAAAAAAAAGTTCTGGTCATTAACTACTTTTCAGGCCCGGGGCTTAAAGGGTTAAAGAGAACCTGTCAAATAGTTTATGCCCCCCTTGCTGAGGGCAGCACAAGCTAGTGACCTGCTGCTAGTGACCTGCTGTTTCCAGCACTGTGTCCCTTATTCTGTAAGATGCTGGAGTTGTCGTGTATTTAATGCTCAAATCTGCAGTTTTCAGCCAGAAAAGTAATGTGGCTAGCCCCACCCACCTCACAACTGATAAACCTATTACTTTGAATAGGTAGAAACATGAGAATAACTGGGTGGAGTTAGCCTTTGGTGGGCGGGGCTAACACCTGCTCATGAATAAGATTTGAGGGGTAAATGCTCTAAAACTGCAGCATCTTACAGAATAAGTGACCCAGCGCTGGGAACAGCAGGTCTGACACTGGCTTGTGCTGCCTCAGCAAGGGGGGCACAACCTATGTGACAGGTTGCCTTTAAGTGTGTCCTGTATTGGGGATATGTTGACACAGCTTGTTTCCCACTGAAAAATTCTCTGTGTAATCTGCTTCAAAAGCCCTGTGTCTCCTTCTTTTTTTTTTTTTTTTTTTTTTTTTTTTTCTATAACTGCATTTTAGGGTGTGGATTGTCTCCATTCAGTATAAATGGTGCTGTGTGATATAGTCTAAGACAGTGGAGAGCAACTGTCTGGTGCTGTGATGTACTACATATTGTAGTTTAGATCAACTCTGTCACACAAAAAAACCTAAATCAGCAATGAGACCCGAGTGCAGGAAGCTCTTTTGCCACATTGAGACCACTGCTGTGGAAAGTGCTGGCCTCACAGGGTTGTCACGAGTCTTCAGCTGGATTGCAGGGGAGCAGTGTGTGCCCTGGAGGATGTGATTTCTGCTACCCCACCATTTGTCTGCAGATCACTGGCCGCTGGTCATTAGAACATTGTAATTTCATAGAGCATATGGTTAACATACCAGCCAAAAATATATGAAGCCAGAAAAAAGTACGCTTTTCTGACTTTATCCCTAGCCCGCTGTGTGTTTTTTTTTTTTTTTTTTTTTTTATTTGTGTGTGTGTGACATGGACACATCTTGCATTGATGTGTCCATGTCAATCTTAGGCAAATTAGGAATTTTCACGCACTTATGTTGGGGTCCATCCACACGGCACTGGCAAAATATCGGTCGGATTATACAACCATTTTTTTGTCTTGTGTTTTTTTTTTTTTTTTTTTTTTCTTTCTGTTTAAGGGACGCAGCTTCTGCAAATTCAGCTTTTCTCTTTAGCATTGAGCAGTTTGTTTTATCCAAAAGGCGGGCAGAAGAAAATGTTCAAAGTTTTTTTTTTTGTTTTTTTTTTTTTAAGACTGGTTTCAAATCCAGTGTGGTTCGGACCCTTAAGGCTATGTTCACACGGCTTAAAATGGGCCGTATTTCGGTCCGTAATTACGCGCCGAAGTGTGCCAATTACGGGCCGAAAACGGCCCATTCATTACGGTAATTCACAGTTCTCATAGAGAACTATGGATTACGTCTCTTCTCCCCGCCCGGCGAAGCCGCCGGCGGGGAGATAATTGACATGTCACTTTCTAGCGGCATATACGCGCCGCTAGTATGATTGTCTATGGGCCGGCGAAGTGCCGGCCCCCCGCTCCCGCCCCGCCCACACGGCGTAATTGCGGGGCGTAATTACGTCCCGCAATTAAGCCGTGTGAACATAGCCTTAGGGTATATTCATGCGGCTTATTTTGGCGCGTATTTCGTGGTGTACTTCGCTTAATATGTGTGGAAATGTGCCCGATAATTACGGTAATCCATAGTTCTCATAGAGCTATGGATTACGCCTCCTGTCCTCGCTTGTACATTACAATCATATTGTACGTGCGGCAGATAAGTGACATGTCGATTACTTGCGGCGCTTATGCGCTGCGAGTAATGCATGTCTATGGGGCCGGTGGGCCACCCCCCACCTCCACCACCGCGGAAGTACACGCGTATTAGCGCGACTTCCGAAACACACTATGTACTGTACGCGCCGCAGTACATTGTGTGAACATACCCTTAGTATTTAGAAGCCAAAACCAGAAGTAACTCCTAGTCACGGGGAAATTTGGTGGGAATATTTATACGTCTCTCCTTTGCATCTGCTTTTGATGTTGGCTTCAAAATACTAATCAAATTTACAATGTATAAATCTGATCTCGTCTGCCAGGTTTTTTTTTTTTTCTTGGTCTTCAAAGCCCTGCCCACATCTGCTTGTGTCTACAGAATTTTTGTCCACAGCAGGGCTGTGGAGTCGGCAAGCCAAAGCCCCGACTCCGACTCCTCAATTTCCCAAACCTCCGACTCCTGACTCCCTCATACACGGCGCATGTTTAAGTGATGTTACCACTTCACTACAGTAAGGTTATCAGGCTGTTTATCACCTTATGATACAATAATCAAGCTAGTTAGGTAGAACAGAAACTTACAAGCAAAAGGGTAACAACGTTTTGATCTTTTGAACACTTCTGGGTGGAGTTTTAGAAAAAGCTGTATTTATATCCAAGTCCAGTCTGCACCAACATTGGGAATGTGTAGAAGAGACCTGGGATCAGATTTTGGTCAAGATGTGCTTGAATCTGATCCAGAGCCCAGAACGATTCAGGCAGTATTGAAAACCAAAGGTGGATTTCCCAAATGCTAACAAAATAATAGAAATTAACACTTTGATTTTTAGGAGCAAAACAGTAGCAATGCAGTTACAGGAAAGGATCTGCAGAACTAAGCAGATGCTAAATACTTGCAAGTCAAATTTATGTATAAGATAGGTAAGATAACTGTATATAAAATTACAGTAGCCTCATTTAAAAAGCTGTAGTGGATGGAGAGATATGGAGCCTGAAAGTCACAAGTTCAAACCATTGTTACCATTTTGCTTGTCAGTGTAAAATATCTTTATTGGATATGACTTTAGCACACAACTGTAAATTTGCAAAACCCCGCAGGAACATTTGTGGAGTCTCTGAATTTGTTCTGAGAAATAGTATCTCCTCCATCAGATCCTGCATACATGACCTCACATCTGATCTCATTATTTCCAGGCTAGAGAACGGCCTCTCTACACTAACTTGGGTTGGGGGAAAGCAGTGACCACAGGGGAAACATCTCTAACAATGTCAGGGTGTAAAGGAATTGCCTCAGCCACAGTCAGTTTTGATGAATGGTTGATCTTCTACTTCTTTGAAAGCAGGTGAAAAGTTTTGCTGAAGTCTGTTTGCCCTGGGAGCGGAATCTTTTCCCCTGGGGCAGCGCTTTGCCTGCTCCATGTCATCAATTACCCTCCTCATGTGATGTGGCTGAAGATATGGGAGCAGCAGCACTGGCCGGACCCAATTCCTCTTGCTCTTTGCATCGAACTAACTGGACCAACTTATTATACATTTTGGGAGTCTGAGTCGGTCCCTTTTATGACTCCAACTCCTGCAAAATAGCCTCCGACTCCACAGCCCTTGTCCACAGGTGTTTTGTGCCCATTTACAGATGCCAAACAAGAGGCTTGGTAGAAAAGGAAATGGAGACCCTTGCTCTTTGTGTTATAGCTATAGTGTAAACTTGTTAAGATATGCATATTTTGGAAAAGTTATGTGTCAGAGGGGACAGTGATATTTTCTGTGGCCAAAATGTGTCTGGTTAAGTGAATTCTGGTCAACTACAATACTCATATCTAAGAATTCAAGAAGGAATTTTAAGTTTTTTATTGCATTAAGAAAATAGGGAAAATTGCAAAAAAATGCACCTCCCACCCCAAAGAGAGAACAATATTTGGGCAAAAGTAAAACCAATCTATATAGAGAGAGATATCTATATATATTTTAATTAAAATAGTGCTTTTCTGTGGGAACTTTAATAAAGTTGACAATTTTCTGTGCTTTTTATGAATCTTGCACCCTTGGTCTTGAGAGGAATATATTTTCCATTTGAAAATGAATGTTGGAAAGACCATTGTGATTTTTCACATATGTAATATAAAATGCCCTCTGTTTCCCGTCATGTGGGGGTCTCTCCATGTGATATTGGTGCAGCTTTGTGCGTGCCTGGCTCTGTTACCCATTTGCTTTTTGGAAATCTGAATGGTCACCTGTGGTCAGTGTTGCTTTCTTCTCCAGAATTCCCACCCTTTGACTTTCCTCTGTGATCCTGCAGTAAACCATTGTTACGGACACTTCTGTATTTGCTTACCTGGAGTGATTCTACAGATTGCATGTAGTGACTAAATGGCTACATAGCAGGGTAATAAAACTGAAAAGGTTGCTTTGTGCCAGGCAGATAAATACAGCGTTTGGTATAAGCGTCTGTTTACAGTAGGATCTCGGTGCCGTGAGTGGCAGGCTAAGGACTGATTCACATCCTGCACGGATTACTTTTTTTGTTATAGGAACTGAAAGCCGAAAATGGCAGCAGTGCTGAATCTCATGACAGACCCTAATTGTTGGAGTTGGGTTAAAGGGGTTGTCTCACTATATTGATTCATATCACCTCAGTCCTGTTTTCTTGCTTTCACTTTGAATTCAGGGGTGCGTTTACTGGCTTCTACTAGGCTGCAGTGACAATTCTGCAGCTATAGCAACCACTGGAAGGAGAGATAACAGATGCAGCCCATTACCACAGAGGGGTATATCTAGGAATAGGTAGGACACTGTTAATGGACATAGATTGCAAAGTGACTTGTTTTTGCAAGATCTCTAACATAAAAGCCATCCTTGTAGTGAGACAACCCCTTTAACTATAATTGGGGTCTCCAACACAGATAGGAAATGGGACTAAGTTTTAAAGGCAGTAGCAAAGCTGAATAAATAGGATAGGTTAATATCAGATTGGTGTGGCTCTTCTAGTACCCCCACTCTTCAGTTGACAGCAGGGGCCTAGCACGCCAGTGAACACGCTATGGCTTATCAGACATCACGCCTTACTTTTTTTGGCTTTTTGACATGTCTGGTTCTGTCCTCGTGTAGCTACTGGATCAGCAGATCCAATTTTAAAAATGAGAAACAAAAAGCAATATGTGATGCTTAGGCTCTGTGCACACTGTTTTCTGACGTGTATTTTTCAGTGTTAGTAAACCGAAACCAGGAATGACCCCCTACAGACGCTTCTGGCTTACAGGCAGTGCTTCAAAATAGATGTTGGCAATTTTTGTGGCACAAAGCCTTCAGATTACCTTGGGTTTGGCCATGCAGTGGGTACAGGTGAAGCATAAAAAGGTTTATGATTTGCGCGCTGACTCAGCGTCCAAATGTTACAGCAATTTGCCTCACATTGTTTTGTGTTGCAGTGCACACAACACTGATTTTCTGTTGTGCAGAAACAGGATTTCTTCAGCACTGGAAAGGAGCGGACGTGTCAATGCCTGGGGTGGACTTGGCGCTGAATGTTTAGGGTAGGTTTCATGGCTGACTTGGCCTCTGATGCGGTGAATCCACAGCAGAATTGGTGTCCAAATCTGACAGCAATCTGCCGCTTTCTAATGGGAATTCTGCCTCTCAACGTACATGACACGGATTTTTTGGCGGCGCAGATTTATTTTCGGCACTGAAGAAATTCGACAGTGAAAGAGAACGAACATGTCAATTTTTTAGGTGGATTCAGCGCCGATTTTCAGCACTGAAACTTCACGTTGTGTAAGTGGACTGAAACCTGCCTTTAAATTCTGCCTCCAATGCAGGTCCAGATTTGAAATCCCATATCTAATATGCTCGCTAGCATGGATTTTGTCCCGAATCAGTGTTAACAATTTTATTCCCTTACATAATGTGGGAGCTGAAAAATCGGCGTCAAATCTGTGCAAATTTTAGGTGTGGGTTCCCTTCTGACAGTGCTAAAGATCAGCCCTGTGAACATATAATACTATGTGCTTCATAAGTACTTGCTGTGTGTGTGAATTGCAGCAGGAAGCTGGCAGTGTGTGGGGAACCATGCAGCAAAAATGCACATGGTTGTGAACCTTAATACAGGCTGCAATTTGGGATCAGTGCAAGATATAATCGACACAAAGTCGAATGACGTAAGTGTTTAACCATAAACTGTGGAGTAGCGCTCAGAGGGGGACGTGCCCTTTGCCTGTGCTCAGTCAGAAGTGTCTTCTGCTTATGGAAGCTGCTAAAATGCTTCCATAAGTAACTGCTTGCAGTAGTTTGCCTATGATGACTGACATGTAAGTGTATGCTGCTCCTGTACTAGTTTTATGCATTAAGGCAGTAATGTTTCAGTGTTTTTATAATGGTTAGTTCACATGCAACTTCCCCACCAACTCTGAAGTTGTCAGGTGGAGTATATCCTAAGGCTCTGTCTACACTGCACAGAAAAACGTCAGTTTTTTTCAGCGTTTTTCGTTTTCTAAAAACGCTGGAAAAACGACAGTAATCATCTCCCATAGACTAATGTAAAACCCTCCTGCTGTCTCCACTGAGCTGCTTTTTTCTGCTCGTTTTTTTTTTATGGTCGTCTTTTGCAACATGCTCTAAAAAACACCAGAGCAGGGCAGAAAATTTACTACAGGAGTCTATGGAAAGCGCCGGATGTCTTCTGGCGTGTTTTTATGGCGTTTTTTTGCTCGATTTCTTAATGAAAACCCTCCCTGGAGACCCAAGTCCCACCTATAGTCGGTGTTAATAAAGGTTATATCTTATCAAATCTACATACAAGTGCTTGTTTGTAACTTTTGTAATAAAATGATCATGCTTTGGTCGCTAACAATTTTTGCGCAATTCATATATTTTTCGCTAAAGTGTTTTTGTTTATTTTTATTTTGTTTTTTTTTACAGATTTTGGTGTCGGAATCCTTTTTTGCGGATTTTGGTGCTAAATCCTTTTCTTAACTTTATTAGCGCCAAAATGTTATCTCGGTTCTGACGCTAAAAATATGTTTTTACAGATTTTGGTGGAATCTGTTTTCACATATTTTGGCACTAAAATATTTTTCTTAACTTTATTAGTGCCAAAATATGTTAAGAGAAGGATTTTGGCGCCAAAATCCGTTAAAAAAAAAAAATGTATTTTTGGCGACAAACGCGAGAACTTCATTTGCGCCAAAATCAGTAAAAATGCAGATCTCGGCACCAAAATCCATAAGAGATGCACTTTAGGGCCAAAATCCATTAAAATAAAAAAAAAAGTAGTTTTGGCGACAAAAGCGAGATAGCTTTATTAACGCCAAAATCCATAAAAATGCAGATCTTAGCGCCAAAATCTGTAAAAAAAAAAAAAAACACAAACTTTAGGGCCAAGATCCTTAAACGTATTTTTGGCGACAAACGAAGATAACGTTATTAGTGCCAAAATCCGTAAAACGACTAAGATCACACATAAATGCAAAGAGGTGCTTTATTTACCCTTTTGTAGGGCGGCGTTGCATCCAATGGCTTAAATTCTGCATACATTAAAAAACAGGCTTAAAGACCAGCAAAAAAGGGGCCAAAAAAACGCAAATCGCGACAAAACGGCCGTTTTTTTCAGCTGCTTTTGACAGGCAGTGGACAGAAAACTCAGTTTCATGAACGTTTTTATTCTTTTCAGGTAGTTTTTTGTCCACTGCAGTGTAGACATGGCCTTAGTGATGGCACGGTAGAGCAAAGAGAAAAACAAAAGGCGGCGCCCCTAGTGCAGAGGATTTAGGCACTTAGGTTGTGGCTAGTAATGCACTAACCTATGTACATTGCGCAATGTTGGAGGCGCTAGTCCCAGAGCCTGTAGTATAATCAACGCTGCTGCCCTTTCCCCTGCTCCAGTGCAAAACGTAATGAATAGTAATCGTATGTAGGGAGAAAATAGTGCTAGACTAGCAGACAAAATAAGGGCGTAAAGTGACACTAAGACTACAGCACTTGAGCGTGAAACGCGTTGCTCAGTTACGTAATCTCGAGTCCCTACCTAGTCTTTAGCACCACTTTATGCCCTTATTTTGTGTGCTATTCTAGCACTATTTTTTCTGTAATAGAGGTGGCGGCTACAGTTCCTTAGGACACTCCCTCCACAGTCATGCTGCCTTCATGTACGAGTACATCATGGTCTACTATTACTGCTTTAGATTTTCTGCTTCTGTTTTTGGCCTTTTGCATTTAATAGATGATACTTGGGTGAATGTGTACGGGATGAGTTTGTTGGGGATTTTGTCAATTTTCTACCTTCACTACTTCTATGGGAGAAGACCGAATCAACAGGTTTATTTGCAGATCTTGGTGCAAATTCTCCCATAAAGTGCAGTAAAATCTACAACAATCTGCAGCAAACTCCACTCGGTTTACATTCAGCCTAAAAACAAGGTATTATGTGGGAGTTTAACCTCCTAAGCTAATGTGTACAGTCATGGCCAAAAGTTTTGAGAATGACACAAATATGATTTTCACATGATCTGTTGCCCTCTGGTTTTTGTGTGTTTGTCAGATGTTTTTATCACATACAGAAATACAAGTGCAATCATATTATGATTAACAAAAGCTTTTATTGACAGAATGAGTTAATGCAGCAAGTCAATATTTGCAGTGTTGACCATTCTTCAGGACCTCTGCAATTCTCCCTGGCATGCTCTCAATCAACTTCTGGACCAAATCCTGACTGATAGCCGTCCATTCTTGCACAATCAATGCTTGCATTTTGTTGGTTTTTGTTTGTCCACCCATCTCTTGATGATTGACCACAAGTTCTCAATGGGATTAAGATCTGGGGAGTTTCCAGGTCATGGACCCAAAATCTCTGTTTTGTTCCCTGAGCATTTAGTTATCACCTTTGCTTTATGGCAAGGTGCTCCATCATGCTGGAAAAGGCATTGTTGATCACCAAACTGCTCTTGGACGATTGGGAGAAGTTGCTCTTGGAGGACATTCTGGTACCATTCTTTATTCATGGATATGTTTTAGGCAAGACTGTTAGAGAGCCGATTCCCTTGGCTGAGAAGCAACCCCACACATGAATGGTTTCTGGATGCTTTACAGTTGGCATGAGACAAGACTGGTGGTATCGCTCACCTTGTCTTCTCCGAACAAGCTGTTTTCCAGATGTTCCAAACATTCGGAAAGGGGATTAATCAGAGAAAATGACCTTACCCCAGTCCTCAGCAGTCCACTCCCTGTACCTTTGGCAGAATATCAGTCTGCCCCTGATGTTTTTTCTGGAGAGAAGTGACTTCTTTGCTGCCCTCCTTGACACCAGGCCTTGCTCCATGAGTCTCTGCCTCACAGTGCGTGCAGATGCACTCACACCTGCCTGCTGCCATTACTGAGCAAGCTCTGCACTGCTGGTAGCCCGATTCCGAAGCTGAAACACTTTTAAGAGACGGTACTGGCGCTTGCTGGTCTTTCTTGGGCACCCTGGAGCCTTTTTTGGCAACAATGGAACCTCTCTCCTTGAATCCCTTGATGATGCGATAGATTGTTGACTGAGGTGCAATCTTTCTAGCTGCGATACTCTTCCCTGTTAGGCCAGTTTTGTGCAGTGCAATGATGACTGCACGTGTTTCTTTAGAGATAACCCTGGTTAACAGAAGAGAAACAATGATGCCAAGCACCAGCCTCCTTTTAAAAGTGTCCAGTGGTGTGATTCTTACTTAATCATGACAGATTGATCTCCAGCCCTGTCCTCATCAACACCCACCCCTGTGTTAATGGAGCAATCACTGAAACGATGTTAGCTGGTCCTTTTAAGGCAGGCCTGCAATGAGGTTGAAATGTGTTTTGGGGGAAAAAGTTCTTTTTCTAGGCAACTATTGACTTTGCAATTAATTGCTGTTAAGCTGATCACTCTTTTATAACATTCTGGAGTATATGCAAATTGCCATTATAAAACCTGATTCAGTAGACTTTTTAAAAAATTAACATTTGTATCATTCTCAAAACTTTAGGCCATGACTGTAATTTGTAGTGAGCTCCTTGCATAGGCTGAAAGAAGGGTTTGGAAGCCTCCTTGTGTTCTTTTGACTTTAATACCATCAGCGTTAGGGGTTGTTCACACGGCGTTTCTTAGATGCCTGTTTGGCTCTGTGTTTCAGACCAAAAACGGACCCACGCACACTCCTAACAATGTGCAGTGAGTTACATTGCCTTCAATGTAAAATCTGCATCAGCGTTCAGACGAGCAATCGCCGATGCATCTGATGCATCTTTTGGATCCGTTCACAGAATTGTCATGTCAGTTCTTGATCTGTTTGCTGCAGCAGACGCCCTATTTAAAACTAGAGGGTGCATTACTGCTGCACAGAATACACATCCAAACACGCAGCACACTTTGGGTTTTATGCAGCGCTTTTGAATATGTATTCAGCCGTGTGAGCATCCCCTTAAAGTCCCAGAAAACGTTTTGCACATGTCTAAGGTTTCTTTTGTTCCTGACTATGTTCGTTTGTTACAGGTGAGCGTGTCTTGTGCTTTCATGGGCCTCTCCTATATGAAGCTAAGGTACTGTATGTCACTTGGGCTACCTGTTTTCTCTGTGTTTCTTGGTTACATGAACTGTAATATTCGTTTTTAGTCCTGAAATGTTTGTTCCCAGTTTTCTTAGTATTTCATGAGTTTAAGGGTCTCATTTTAGTTCTTTAGAATTAGTTTACCCCCGATGTTAACTGCTCTAACAAAGCAACCGATCAGAATCTTTTTTTTTTTTTTTTTTTTTTTTTTTTTTTTTTTTTTCTTCTTCTGTTATGGCTTGATTATTGCTTGCTATTTTTTTTTTTTTTTGGATGGCCTTTTTTGTAAAGCATACCTGTCAGCTGATTCACTTGATTGACCGCATGAAATGGCTTTAGGTTTCCCGCTCCCAGTAATGTGGGCTATAGCGTTCAGGGGAAACACCTGTCGGCTGTGAAAGGAGTAAAATGTGCAGCTTTTCCAGCTTAAAGGTGTTGTCTCACTACAAAGATTAGCTTTCAACATGTAGGGAACAGTAAATGAAGAGGTTTTCCAAATATATTGCTTTGTTAATTTTTTCTTTTTTTCTTTTTTTGAGCTACAAATGATTGTCACCTCCCAAGGGCTTTCTGTTTTCTCTAGTTACCAACCTGTTTGCTTGTTCTCCCCTGCTGTTTGTTCTATCTGATAGCAGGGAGTGAGGTCATCACATAAGTTGCAGCACAGAACTACTGGCAGCCTGAGAGCTTGTGTTATCTGATCTTTCAGACAAGACACTAATTACTACTGTTTACTTTTAGCTGAGAAGCTTCTCTGGACCTCAGAGCAGGAGATTGTTTATCTTATTTAGACTTATTAGCAGAAGTCTGAATATACAGAGCTCATATGCTAATTACCCACAGCTTGACCAGGAAGTGACAGGGTGCATGAATGAAAGCTGCTGCTGACTCTATGAAACGGTGAGATGAGACAACCCCTTTAACTGAGAAGTCTCCTGCAATACACCTGTACCGTGCTCTGCTTTAGCTCATGAACCAGCTGACAGGTTCACTTTATAAAGGAAAGACTGATTCTTTTTTTTTTTCATTTTCTAAATTCATGACTCCTTTCCAATTGCCATTCCCCAAACTACTTCAAAAAGCCTAAAAGTGGGAATATGCCTTAAGGAGTCCTTCTAGAAGTTTTTATGCACGAGACCCCTTACATCTATGCTTCCCTCACTTATCTTTCTGTGCCTTAAAAGCTCTAAGGGTATGTTCACAATGCTGATGTGGTTGCTGTCACAGGTTCAGCACTAAAAGGAAAAATCTGCGCCACAGTAATGGTGACCTGTCCATTCTTTTGGTGCTGAACCAATGCTTAATCCACCCATAGAAGGCCTGCGCTGAAAATCTAGGCTTCAAATTCAGGATCAAAGCTGTGTCTACATTTTGTAAATCCACATCTAAAATCGGTACTGGATTGACTTGGATTTTACATGTGGGTTCCATGCTGGATCAGCATTGCAGATCAGCTGTGTGAACATACCCAATTTCTGGTACAAGTTATACCTTCTGGTGGTGGGATAATACTGAAGCCCAGAGGGAGCTGGGGAGCGATGCAAGTCCACTTATACGCTGAGGGTATGTTCACACGATGTTTTGGATCCATTTTTTTACCAGAAGAGAAACTGCATCCAAAAAACGCAGATGCTTTTTTGGATGTTTTTTCAATGCTTTTTATTTCAAATCAATTAAACTCTTAATTTAAGCTATCCATGACCAAATACACCCTTTTGACTGTCATAAACTACACACCTTTATCTAATAATTTAAATAAACCTATCACCACAATGTTATTTTAAAATTAACCTATAGCTTCCCAAACCCACCCCATTTTAAAAAAAGAATTATTAAATTAAGTAATGAATTATCAAATATTAATTACAAATCATTAATTTTATCATAGTTATTGCTTTATTATCAATTTATTCTAACTAATAATGGCAAATTAATGACTGATAATTATTAATTACTAATTGTATTAATTACTCAGAATTATCCACAATTAATAATTACTAATTAATTGCTAATTAAGCATTATTTGAAAATTACTAATTTATCAATCTAATTGTAAATTAATAATCCAATCAATTAAGAATTAATGATTGGTAATTCGGTAATTTTTAATTACTATTTTATTGTAATTATTCATTACTAAGTAATAGCTATTATAATTATTAAGCTAGTAATTAAATTGTTAATACTTATTAATACTTAATATAATATAGTATAATTAATAATTTATGATATATATTAGAAGTGTCTCCTAATGTCACAAAACCAGAACAAGCAGTGATGTCACTGTACGGTGAAGTCATGGGAAAGCGTTCCTGTACACAGTAATTATTCTAGGCACAGACAGACATTAAAATTTTAATCCAATTTAGTTTTTTGGATGCGTTTTTCGTATCAAAAGCGCATCCAAAACGTACCCAAAAGTATTTTGGGCTTTTGGATCAGTTTTTCGGGCTCCAAAAGTGCACCAGTTTCCCATGGTGATTTCACTTGCGTGAAACGCAAGTAGAATTGGCATGTCAATTCTTCAAACGGATCCGTAAAATGCATTGAAAAGACGCAAGTAAACACGCATCGGCGATCACTCGTCTGACCGGAGATGCGTGTTTTATATTGAAAACAATGTAAATCAAACTGCACATTGTTGGATACGTTTTTTTGATACGTTTTGGGTCCGAACAATGGATCTGAAAAACGTCATGTGAACATATCCTGAAATATAAAAACTAAGGCTTCTTTTGGAAAATGTTTTTTCATGAGAATTAGCTGCCATTTTCACCCTTTTCAGTCAAAAGGGGGGAAATCTGGATTGGATTTTGCAGTGGATTTGCTGCAGGCAAATCGATATTATAATTTGCCATGAATGACTCCAGTCTTGGATAACATTGTAGCTGCTGCCTCTACGTGTAGATGGCTAACGGGACCTTTCTCGCAGTAAAACCTGCCCCTTTTGCTGTGGGTTTTAGGGGCCTGATCGTGTCCTTGGCTCCCGCATGTGTGTAGCGAGACCGCACCTTTGGTAGAATGCTTTACAGATTGTTAGAAACAGACATATTGAATGGTGACCGATCACCTCCAGAGGCGTTCAGCTGTTAAAGGATTTCAATTGTCGGTCCCTCCCAAATCTTTGCCTAGGTCTAGTACAAATTGGCTGTGTAATCCAACAAAATGTAGAAAACCGATTGGTCTACTTGCAGAAAAACTGTAGTTTTATTTCGTAGCACACAGTCCATCGATTACAGCCCTATCGCAGGCGTCTTCTGATGAGAGGACATCTGTCACCGCCTTATCTAGCATTACCTCGCGTTTCAAAGGGCTCATTATTTGGAATTGTAGTCATTAAGCCTGTAATTTTAAGAATAAGCTTGCAGGAGCGTTGCATCAAGTAATGAATGACTTGTATGATTATAGCATGTGTTTAACAAAATATATATTATCTTTAGTGGGTCAAAAAAAGGCAGCAATTTGGTTTTTAAAGGGGTTGACCGCTTCCTACAAATAACTAGCCTATACTCTTCCCTCCGTGCCCCGGTTCCTGCGCTGCATCCTTCCGGTTTTCTTTTTCTGCAGAGGGCGGTCACTGCTGCAGCTGCTGATTGGCAGCAATATGCCAAGTGGTCATGTCCTGTAGAGGCAGCCAGTCCGTGGCTTCAGCATTGACATCCCCGTTAGGAAAGATGAAAACAGAGGACTGGAGAGACCAAGCACTGAAACCGGGGACCAAAGGAAAGGAAGTATAAGCTTTTGTATTGTAATGGGGCCCTAGGAGCTTGGTTTTCCTTTGGTAGCGGACAACCCCTTTAAAGGCAATGTGTCATCAAAAACGACTTATTTAACTCACATTTTTATGTTCAACACATTTTTAAGAAATTTTGGTTAGATTTTTTTTTTTTCCCCCCACATCACTTGCAATATTTTTTTAATTCTTAAGTACTGCAGTTTTCGCTTTGGCCACTAAGCCTAATAGTCTCATACTTCCTGTTCTGTAGAGAGAGATTCTCAGTTGTCTGCTCATTATCAGCACAAAGAAGGTCAAACTGAAAGACACCAGTATGAATAGATAACACAGGATCCACCAGTCACAAAAGAAGATGGCCACAGTTCACCCTTTCACCTCCCTGCACATTGACTTCTTCCCAGGTCACAGAGCATGACTAGAAAACTCTCCTACAGAAGTGAATGGGACTGAGTCAGTCTTAAGTCTATGTGCATGAAGCTACTGTAAAGCATCTCTGACTGCTGTTAAAGCAGTGCAAACAAGGCCTAGTGGCCAAAGTGAAAACTGCAGTACTTAAGAATTATTTAACACATTTTTTTAGGATTTTTTTTAACATAAAAATGGGACTTAAACAATGACTCCTTTTTGATGACACATTCCCTTTAATTGAATTGGGGTCAGTATACCCAATGGGATCATGTATTGCAGTTATCCTCAAACTGCGGCCCTCCAGCGGTTGGGAAACTACAACTCCCATCATGCCCACTGTTGTAGATTATATAAATGCATGATGGGAGTTGTAGTTTCCCAACAGCTGGAGGGCCGCAGTTGAGGATGCCTGATGTATTGGTTCCTGCTTTCTTTGTTCAAACTATGTAAACTGGATATTAGTGATTTGTCTTGTCTTCATAGTTTTTTCTTTGCTCTTGGTATATACAGCTCGGTACTGGCTCCTTTCAGAGATAATCATAGAAGGCCCCAGTCAGCAAAGGTTGAGATAGCAGAACTGATTTAAGTCAGTATTTACTACCCATTTATCTCTTTAACAGGTATGAATAGTTGTCTCTTACATGATGATTTAAGTATTAATTTTGTTTTCAGTTCCCCTTTTACCAGGGTTGGTGGGAAAAAAAAATGGAATAGTTCTTAAGCTCTGAAAGGTTGGCTATCTAGACCCCAGGACGTACTCGGCCTGCTTTAAAATGGGCTGCAGTTTAAGGGTATTCCAACAAGATGCAGTTATAGCAAGCATAGGATATGCCAAAGTGTCTGGGTGTGGGGGTCTGCTTGCTTGGATCCCCACAGATCACGAGAGGTGTTCCTCTATCCCCCTCTTACTGGGACATAGGTAGAGAAGCTGGGAGAGTTTTCAGAGCAGCACCCCTCGTTACAGTGTATGAGCAAGTGTGCCGAGCAGAGGAGGGCACTGTACCACCGATCTTGTGATCTGTGTGGGGCACAGTGATCGGACCCCCACCAGGTAGACCTATTTGGTATATGCTATGGATTTGCCATAGATGTCTCTGTATACCCCTTTAAGATTAAAGTAAGTGATATAAGTTTTGGAAGAACTTGTTTTTTAATACTTTCTTATAATACTTTCTTTTCCCATATAATTCCTACCAATATTAAGTACTGGTAAATATGTATAAACTTGCCACATTAATGAATGTTTAACATATGTTCCAGTCATCTCCTTGTATTACTGACCTTTTTCATGAGTCTTGCATTTAATCAGGGGTTTGTTTCTGCAGTGTGTGAAAGTTGCAATTAAGGATAAGCAGGTGAAGTACTTCATTCACTACAGCGGGTGGAATAAGAAGTAAGTTGATGTGAACATGAAATGTTGTATACTTTAAAACAGTGTTCCCCAACTCCAGTCCTCAGACCCACCAACAGGTAATGTTTTCAGGATCTCCCACAAAATGCACTGACAAGAATTAAAGGGAATCGGTCGCTAATTTTTATTTTATTTTATTTTTTTTTTTTAATTATTCAATCAAGCCTCTGATCCATATTCTTTTGATCTTGGCTGTTTTTATTTCCTGATTGTAGATTTCTATATTCGGTCGTCTATATATGATTGTGGGGAAGACATTCTTGCTTGCACTGCTTTAACAGCAGTCAGATACTTTACAGCAGCTTCATGCACATAGGATTCTTAAGGCAGATTCTGCCCCATAGACTGTATAGGAGAGTTTTCACTGTGAAGGGAGGGGAGAGGGGGAGCTGTGACATCTCCTCTTGTGACTGGTGGATTCTGTGTTATCTGTACACAATGGTGTCTCCTTTCAGTGTGACCCTGCTGTTACTGATAATGAGCACACTGCTGAAAAGCTCTCTAAACAGAACAGGAAGTGTCAGACTATTATTAGGCTTAGTGGCCAAAGTGAAAACTACAGGACTTAAGAATTATTAAAATATTGAAAGTGATCTGGAAAAGTAAAAAAAAAACCTAACCAAAAATTCCTACAAAATGTTTAACATAAAAATGTGAGTTAAACAAGAAGTCATTTTTGGATGACACATTCCCTTTAAATGACCTGTGCAATACTAAGGAAAGCCAGAAAGCATGACCTGTTGGTGGGCCTTGAGTACTGGTGTTGGGCACCCCTGCGTTAAGATGTAGGTTATGCATGTAGATGTGGCATGTATAAACCCTGCATATCCTAAAACTCCGTCCACACAGCTTGGTTTTCTCGTCGGATTTTGACTGTTTGTGGATTTGGAAGCTGTCCCCATGGACTTGGATAGAAAATCCATTCAGTAATCTACACTGAACGACTTTTCAGCCACCGGTGTTCCGAAAATCTTTTGAACATGCACAATCTGCTGCCTGGTTTTCGGGCAGAAGATGTGCAATTCCAGGGGATGGGCGAATCCACAAACCGCATACAGGACCGTCCGCCAACACCATCCAAAAGACGACAAAATAAAACGGAATCCGTCTGGTGTTTTGCCACTGCCATGTGGACGCACTCTAAGGATCTGCTTGGGGCAAATATTTAGCTTTTAGACTATGAACTGCATAGAAGGGCCAGCTGTCTACTGTAAAGAGAAAAAAAAAATATGGTTGTCACATTATTTTGCTCATTCAAATGTTGGCAGTACTTAGCATATGAAGGAAGTCGTGTGGTGAGCTGACCTGGTGGGTGTATAAGGCGTGCGATAGGTAGTCTACACACTGCTGTCATGGTTAAATGGGTCATTTATTGGAGTTGCTGGTGGAAACAGTTAAGGTGGGGGGAATTTTTTTCCTGCCATTCTCAGTCCTCTCAACCAATATAAATTCATCCTTGCAGATTGTTTGTCTTCTGCGCGACCGATGGGATCTTACAGCAAGACCAATGCCACATATCGCACAGCTAGAAAAGTTCTTCATTGTTAGGCCAGGATAGTATGGGGTTATAGTCTTCCAAATTCCCCAGACGTGAACCCAACTGAGCATCTTTGGGACCACCTTGATGGTCTCATTTGCTCTATTGCTCCTACCCCACATGTCCTCCCTTCAGCAGCTGTGGGATGGAGTCAGCATGGCTCCCAATACCTGTGATAACCTACCAGGACCTTGAGCCCCTCACCCCTCCTCAAACTAATTGCTGTCTGATGCACACTTCGGTTACTCTGGGTATTAGCTGGTGGTCATAATAATGTGACTTGGCTGTGTATACAGATGTGGGGGTATTGTTTATTTTATAATTCCTGTTTTAGTTGTATGTCAAGTGCCCTTTTGCCCCGTAAATAAATTTCATTGCTAAACAAGAAACAGACACAATGGTGATGGTGCTATGCTTCTTTTCTTTTTGCAGCTGGGATGAGTGGGTACCAGAGAGTAGAGTACTCAAATACGTGGACACTAACCTGCAAAAACAAAAAGAACTTCAGAAAGCCAATCAGTAAGTGGAGGCTCTTATTTTTTGGGGGGGATGTGATGAAGCTTTAATGCAAATAATGTTGCCCTCTTACTGCGAGCGTTTCAAAAAACCTGACACGTGATACAAGAATTGCATGTCATAGCTTGGATCGTGTCTGAAAGACGGATCCGACAGGTGCGATGCAAACACGTAGCAGCGATCTCTCATGTGACCGCCGCTGCGTGCCTGTCATTGCCGGCAGTGATAGACTCACTGCTGATTGTTAGATGCGTCTCTGGGTCCGTTCAGATGGACCCAGAGATGCATCAGAAAAGCGGATGTTCATATGGAAGCAACACGCCGTGTGAACATACCCGGAGTTTGAATAGGTAGAAACATGTGAATAACGGGGCTAGCACCTGCTCATGAATAAGGTTTGAAAGGTAAATACTCTAAAACTCCAGCATCTTACAGAATAAGGGACACAGCGCTGGAAACAGCAGGTCTGACACTGGCTTGTGCTGCCCTCAGCATGGGGGGTATAATCTATGTGACAGGTTCTCTCTAAGTTGCACCTTAGACCTTCTGCTTTTCTGCCCTCTGCATGTGAACACAGAGTGAATTATTTGGCAAATACTGCACACATCTCTGCTCCTTTTCCAGGTTTTTTATGTTATTCCGGGGGGGCATTTAAACTAGCTTAAAATAGATCCACGGCGAAAGCTTTATGGGATTTGCAAACAAATCAAACCTGTAGTGTTGCTGATCTTTCACTCTTCTGCAGGGATCAGTATGCAGAGGGGAAGATGAGAGCAGCCGCTCCAGGAAAGAAGACTGCTGCACTTCAACAGAAGAATGTAGAAGTGTAAGTCTGATTAGAAAAGTATCCAATAAATTGATGCGTATATTGAGTTAAATTTCCTGCTTCCTTAACTAGAATTGACTTTAAATGAGAGAGTTTTAAGTATCCATTTTATTAAAAAAATAAAACCTTCCCTGGTTTTGCTGTTGATACACAGTACAGCAAGGTTTGTGCAGCTGCAATGACCAGGCCCTAACTTGGCTTTTTACCAAGAGACTGGTATGTGACAGGGGAGATAGAATCTGTGTATATTGTTGCTATTCTGCAATAGGCTCTGTAAATGCTTAGCTTTCCCATCTAAGTCTACAGTGCGTTGGAAGTGATATTAAATGCCAGGATTCTACCCTTGTTGGCACTACTAAACACCTGGGAACTGGATGGAGAGATAGGACAGTTCCCTTTCCAGCGTGCTTCCAATCTTTACCTTCTTACATACTCGTCAAAAGATAATATTGGCAACGAACAAACTTTAAGAAAGCTTTTACTTGTATCAAAAATAGTAAAAGTTTACGTAGTCAGCAAGGCTTACCGCACATTAGTACTACTTTAGAAACGCGCTCATCCTTTATTAGGAAAGTCCATAGGACCAGTCCATGAGTAAGATGCTGTAGAAGAGACGTGCCATCGCCAAATAGGGCACTAACTTCTGTTTCCCTATAGTACCTGTAATATTTTATGTCCTCTTATTTATATAAGCATAGCAAATATGCATTTTATAAAATGGCCTTTTATTGTAGACCTGTGTCAAATCCGAGGCATATTCTAATTATTTCCTTTTTCTCCCTTCAAGGAAAACAAAAAAGAACAAGCACAGGGGTAATTATTGTTTCTACTGTTCATCATTCTCCTCGCTCTTTGATAGTCCTTGGCTTATTTACTTGTGATTTCTCTACAGCCCCTGGGACTGGGGAGGGTAGCAGCACCAGTGATGCTCCTCAACCACCACGAAAGAAACGGGCGCGGGTAGATCCAACAGTAGAGAGTGTAAGTGCTTAACTTTTTTTCCGGTTTGCAACTTTGCATCTGGGTCAAGTGGGGTGGTTAGAATGTGAGAATGGGTGTATGCGTCCTAAACTGAATGCAAAGTAGTACACAGGGTATGATTGACTTTAGTTGGACTTGTATGAGGTAGGATAGCATCTGTCACACTTCTGTAGGCGATCTACATGTGATGTCTGACCGTTTATTGGCTTCTATCATACAGACCAAATACGGACAAATACCTCTAGTAAGTGGCCTATTCTCAATGGAAATACACATAGATGTAGAATATTATATGTTGTATGAAATAAGTGCCACTTTAAAAAAAGAGAGAAAAAAATTGCTTGGAACACATTTTCTCCACTTTTAAATTACAGGTTGCAAAATACACACTGAAAACAGGTGTATACTGCTTCCTGTGGTTTTTGCCATTTAATGGTCCACGTGAAGTGTCGAAACAAGGGGCCACATGTATAAAAACTGTCTTGGTCCAAGACTCTTTGTTGCCCGTAGCAACCAATCAGAGTTCCCCTTTCATTTGATATAAAACTGAAAAAATGAAATGGGCACTCTGGTTGCTATGGGCAACAAAGTCTTAGACCAAGACAGTTTTCATACATGTGCCCCACAGTGTATAAAATATACATGGGTAATGCACATCATTTACACAGATTTCCCTTAGGAAGTGCATGTTTTTCTCCGCTTCCTTTTTATGCCATGTGAACATAGCCTTATGTCTGTGTACTCGAATA
This sequence comes from Phyllomedusa bahiana, assembly GCA_025379985.1. Classification (NCBI taxonomy): domain Eukaryota; kingdom Metazoa; phylum Chordata; class Amphibia; order Anura; family Hylidae; genus Phyllomedusa; species Phyllomedusa bahiana. The sequence continues at coordinate 232,668 of JAODAL010000724.1, read as the reverse complement.
GATGCCAAAAGAGAGGGTATGGGTTGTCTCCCTACTTGCCGCCTTTTAAATGTCTAGTTAATCAAGATACAATAAAGTATATTAAACATAATGGTGGTAATCCACTTATGAGGTTATAGCTTTACCATTCTTCTACCTCTCCATAGGAAGAAACTTTTATGAACCGGGTTGAAGTTAAAGTAAAGATTCCTGAAGAATTAAAACCATGGCTTGTCGATGATTGGGATCTTATAACAAGGCAGAAACAGGTAGGTGCCTCCATTTCTGTTCCTGACTGCAGTTGCTCTTGTAAAATCTGGGTTAGGGCTTGTTCACACGGAGTTTTCACTCCGTGTTACAAGCGCTTTTTAGATCAGTTTCTGGGACCGACTGGACGAAACAAGAGACAGATCTAAACCATTAGCAGTGAGATTATCACTGTGGTCTATGAGGAAGACGCAGCGGCGTTTCAATAGCGCATCTCGGATCCGTCTTTGAAGGAATTACATGTCATTTCTTTCAAAGATTGACCCGAGCTGCGCTATGGAAACACGCAGTGGCGATCTCTCATGTGAACACCGCTGCGTCTTCCTCAGACAGCAGCAATAAACTCATTGCTAACTGTTTTTAGATCCGTCTCTGGGTCCATCCTGTCGGTCCTCGAGACGGATCTAAAAAGCGCTTGTAACACGGAGTGAAAAGTCCGTGTGAACAAGCCCTTAGTGTGTAAAAACTAGGCTGTTTATAGCCATTGGATTCCTACATGCATCTGAGGAACCTGGTAGACCTTTGCTTAAAGGGAATGATTAAACATGAACCTATTGCTTTACGGAAGTAGGCCAAGAGCATGATCTAACCCATGGGCAGCATTAAACTTGTTACAAATGCTGCAATATTTCAGAGCAAACCGTTGTAGAAATGAATCAGGACACAGGGTAAAGTGCTATCGCGTCTCTCCATTCCCATTGGGGAGAGACCTGTCATGCTGAGCTAGGTGGGGAGAAGCCAACAGGGACTGCTTAAATGGCCACTGGCGCCAACTTGTGTTTAAACCCTAGTGTACTAGAACACATTTCTTTGTAAAGAAGCCTTTCCCTTTCATGCTGCTTGTGCTCAGGGTCGCATAACTCTTCTGACAGACTCTTTTAAAATCAAATTTCTATATAAAACCTATTTTTCATATGTGTTGATCCCATCCCCTCCAATGTCCTTTTCTGTTTTCCTTGTCCTTAGACTGCCATAGGGATCTGCTGACTCCACCTTCTGTTTAAGCCCTGTCATGTTGAGGTCCACATGGACTGTGAGGCATCATAAGAGGTTTAACAGCTTGGATCAGAATTATCTTGAATACTGGTTGCGGTGTTTCCACGCTATCATTGTAAAGTCCTACTGCAGCTGCTCATTAGGGACATAGTTGCCTGTATGTAGTAGTACCTTACTGGGCACAAAGCTTAAAAAAAGCTTGAAAAAGTAGCCGTGTGGCTGAGCCTCACCATGGGATAATGTTTTCTGTTCTGTGTAAATCGCTTCTCACCAGTCCTAATTACCTGCATGAGACGGGTAACACCGGATCCACCGCTGACAATAGGAGGCCACTGCACACTGACCGATGTCTACATGGCTACTGTAAAGCGTATGTCTGCATGCTGGTTACAGAGCAAAGCAGCCACTTGAGCAATATGGTTGCCACCATAATAGTCAACAGAAAATAGAGTCCAGGATTAAAAACTGATTCGAAAAAAAAATGTATAATCTGGTTCTAATTGGTGAAGAAAATCTAGATCATGCATTCCTTTTCAGGCTGATAAATGGGTTTCTTTCTGTTATCTGATTTCCTCTGATAAGTAACTGCCTTATCTTGCTCTAAGGTTTAACTGGGGAAATTGATGTGCATAGATAATATGAACTTTTTGGAGCCGTTTACGAAGCACAGAGCAAATACCGGTTACGTTAACCCACCAGTATTTGCTCTGTTTTAGGGCCGTTCACAGGGCCGCAGTGGGGGGGGGGGGGGGGGGTGCTTGGAGAGAAAAGCCCTCCCCCCTTCGCATTGACCAGTTCATGTTCCGCCCGAAAAACGGCAGAAGAATGAACATGTTCTATGTTTTTCGGAACACCGGCAGTGTGAAAAAAAAAAAAAAAAGGCTGGTGGAAAATCTGTGCAGTGGGGGCCGCTGAATGGATTTTCCATAGGGGTCCATGATAAAGTCTGACAGCCGGTTTACTGACTGCTGAAAAACCTGCCGTGGGGACATGCCCTTAATATTACTGCAATCTGATTAAGCTGAAAAGCATGGGATGTAATCTTGCCATGTATGGTCATTTCATAGTTTTTCTGATGAAAGTGATTGGTTTTCTGTGAAATGCAAGGGTTAAAGTATATGTATTTTTCCCACACCTGAACAGTTTATCCCTAACAAAAGAGAGCATTTTACGGGTTATGTCACTCGATGATTTGGACGTGAATCTGCAGCTACAGTCTCGATTTAGGAGGATTTTGATGCTGATTTTCGTCTCCCTATACCCTGTGAGGTGAGGATTCCGTGTAGAATCCGCCTCAAGAATTGACGTGTCGGTTCTTTTTTGGTGCAGAAAAGAAATCTGTGTCAGACTATCAGCGTTGTGTGAACGATGCTGATTTTCCATTTGAAACCATGTAAAGCAAATTGGAGTCAGATTCCACGCCGATTCTGAGGCAGATTCCGTTCTGAATCCGTGCCAGAAACGGCATGCGAGTCAGTCGTATGAAGGTTGCCTTTGGTACCCTGCCGTGTCGCATTCCTCTGTATTTCATCTGAAACCATTTTCTTCCGTTTGCATGTGGCCAGCCCCTTTGTGTGTCCTCACCCTTGTATGTTCCACTCATCAGCAGTGTTTAGGACGTTGTTTTAAAAGCAGTCTTGTGCTGGTTTTGTGTATGGCTCACATTTCATTTTATTTTCTAGCTTTTCAACCTTCCTGCTAAGAAAAGTGTGGAAACCATCCTGGAAGAATATGCTACATACAAAAAATCCCGGGGAAACACAGACAATAAGTAAGTTCCTAAACCCACTATGCTGCATGCGCATGAACTGACTGATCAGTTACTGATGACAATTTCGGTAGCCCCAAAAGCATGGCGGTATTTTTCGTGGTTTTTTTTGGGCGTGTCAGTTCTATCTTATGCATATTTCGTCCTGTTGTTGAGCCTTTGTGTCTGTATGACTTGAGGATATTTTGCAGGGAGTATGCAGTAAATGAAGTGGTGGCGGGCATTAAGGAATACTTTAATGTTATGCTGGGTACACAACTGCTATACAAGTTTGAACGTCCTCAATATGCAGACATCCTTGCGGACCACCCCGATGCCCCCATGTCTCAAGTGTATGGTGCACCTCATTTGTTGCGTCTGTTTGGTAAGTTCATACATCTGTCAAATGTTGTGCTTTTTTTTTGGGGGAGGCGGGGGGGGGGGGGGGGGTCTTTTGTTGCCTGTAAGGAATTAAAAAATCCTTGTATGTTTTGAGGTGAGAATTCTGGACTTTAACCAAAGACTAAGATCTAGTTCTTATATCCTAGAAACAGCAAACATTGAAAGTCAAGATGTGTCCCTTGGCATTAAAAGGGTTAAGTAATGAACTCCTTTAAGTGCCTTCCTAATGTTTTTTAATTTTTATATTTACAACTTTTTCCCCCCCCCCCTTTGCCAATGAGTGGGGTCGGTCGGAAGTGATTTTTGTATTTGAGGGAGCTTTGTGGTTTTTAGGCTTTTGTAATAGATTAAACCCCTTAACGGACCTGTGGGCGTAAGACGTTTACGCTCCAGGGCCGCTAAGGGGCTTTGCAGGGGGATCAGCCGTCGGGCACAGCACCTCCGGGTGTTAGTGGCCTAATCGCGCTAACACCCGGCAGTAATAGGTCGGCGGGTGGCTCCGCCCGTGGCGTGTTTAAAAAATATAAAAAACAAAAAAACCCCCATAACGACACTGCGGCACAAGTGCCGCTGGCAGTCTGAATTTAACGACGATCGGTGCCGTTTGCACCGATCGTACGGTCATCGGCACCGGCGCAGATTCCGACGACCGGGCATGGTGGGTGGGAGTGCCTTGTGAAGGCTACCGTTCACTTCTTACCTGGCCGGTTTGCCCCACTTCCGTCCGCAGGACAGGAAGTGGGTGAAAAACCGCCATCCACTCCTTGTTCCCCCCCCCCCCTCCACCCCCCCCCCCCCCCCCACCCCCCCCCCCCCCCCCCCCCCACCCCCCTAATGATATTGCCTAGCAATGCATTAGGTTCCTGTATTAACAATCGCGACCACCTAGTGGTCAAGTACCCATTGGTGGCCTCAATTTACAGTAATAAAAAAAAAAAGTTTTAAAGTACAAAAAAAAAGGAAGTTCAATCCCACTTCTTACCCCAATTTTCAAATAAATTCATTTAAAATCAAAAGTTACACCCCCAAAATATTTGGTATCGCCGCGGTCCGAAAAAGGTCTGATCTATTAAAAATTACACTCACCGGCCACTTTATTAGGTTACACCATGCTAGTATACGGGTTGGACCCCTTTTTGACCTTCAGAACTGCCTTTTTTTTTCCAATTCTTCAGTGGCATAGATTCCACAAGGTGTTGGCAAACGATGCTCCATTTTGGTACCAAGGGGCCCAAAGAGATAGCCAAGAAAATATTCACCACCACCATGACACCACCAACACCAGCCTGCTGAACCGTTGATTCAAGGCAGGATGGAACCATGCTTTCATGTTGCGCCAAATTCTGTCCCTACCATGAATGTAGCAGCTGAAATCGGGAATCCTCACGACCCAGACAACGTTTTTCACAATTTCTTACTGTCCCGAATTTCGATGTGCTTGGGCAAAATTGGAGCCTCAGTTTCCCTCGTTCTTAGCTGAAAGGAGTGGCACCCGGTGTGGTCTTCTGCTGCTGTAGCATCTGCCTCAAAGTTCGCCGTACCGTGGTGGTTCAGAGATCGCTCTTCTGCCCATACCTTGGGTTGTAACGGGTGGCTATTTGAGTCACTGTTTGCCTTTCTATTCAGCTCGAACCTGTCTGCCCATTCTACTTTGACCTCTGGCAATCACAAGGCATTTCCGCCCACAGGACTGCCGCTCACTGATGGTTTTTTCTTTTTCGGACCATTCTCTGTAAACCCTGGATGTTGTGCTGTGAAAATCCAGAGATCAGCAGTTTCTGAAATACTCAGGCCAGCCCTTCTGGCTCCAAAAAAATGCACGTTTCAAAAGTGCACTTAGAATCACCTTTCTTCCCAAACTATGAAGCTCGGGTTTGAACGCAGGAGATTGGTCTTGACCATGTCTACATGCCTCATTGCACTGAGTTGCTCGCACTTGTGATTGGCTGGATTAGAAATTAAGTGTTAACTAGAGTTGGAAGGATGTACTAATAAACGTGGCCGGTTGAGTTCGTATAACATCATTTTATCTCCCGTTGCTGAACAACCGTAGAAGAAAAAAAATTCCACAAACTCAAAATTTTTGTGTTTTGCTCCATTTTTAAGTAAACTCAAAAACTGGAATATAATGAACAATAAAAAGTTCGATGATTTCCAAATGTAATGATAAAAAAGAGCACTTCAGCCGCAAAAAATGCCACCTCTCTGCACGTCTGTAGGTGTTGGGTGGTTAGTACAAAAAGTTATTGGTCGCACAAAATGGTGCCGCTGGGCCAAATATTCAAAAATTGAAATTAATTTGGAAATTTTTTTACCTGGTTCAAAAAACAATAACGGAAACTCCCTACACTGTTTGGTATTGCCAGGATGGTAACAAACCTGTAGTATACACGATAACACATTGTTATTTACCCCGAAGATTTGAACGACGTAAAAAGCAAAACCCCCGCAAACATGGAAGCAAAAAATACATTTTTTTTCACAATTTGTCCCCACTTGGAATTTTTTTGCGGTTTCCAGTATATTCTATAGTATAGTGAATAAACACCATTAGAAAGTAACTTTGTCCCGCAAAATTAAAAGCCCTCATGTGTCAATGTAGGTGGAAAAATAAAAAGTTATGGCTTCAGAAGGCCGAGGAGGGAAAAAACGAACGTGTCACCCTCCCCCCAAAAAAAAACGCCTGGTCCTTAAGGGGTTAAAGGATATTAGGGTGGTGAAATAGACCTACCGTGAACTATGCTTTAAAAAAAAAAAAAGTTTTGGCTAGGCTGGTCCCATCTGGCTTCTCCCTAGCCAGCTTTGATCAATAGGTCTCTTAAATACAGAGATCTGCCAGGTGGGGAAAAGTGTCAGGGGAATCCTCCCTGCAGAAACTTCTGAATGAGCCTTGCACTTTTTAAAATAGTTTTTCTGGTTTTCAGATCCATAATTGACAGCATTTAGACCCGGTCCTGATCAGTTGGGCTTCTGGGTCCTATCCAGAAATATTAGGTCTCATTTATGAAAACTGTCTGATATTAAAGAGAACCTGTCACGTAGATTATGCCCCCCTTGCTGAGGGCAGCACAAGCTAGTGTCAGACCTGCTGTTTCCAGCACTGCTCCCTTATTCTGTAAGATGAAAACCGTTTTTTAGAGCCATTTACCCCTCAAAATCTTATTCATGTGTAGGTGTTATGCCCTTGCCCACCAAAGGCTAGCCCCACCCACTGATTTATTCACATGTTTCTACCTATTCAAAGTAATAGGTTTGTCAGTTGAGGTGGGTGGGGCTAGCCTCAGGTGGGCGGGGTTTGAAAAAAAAATTGGATCTCAAGGACTCTGTCAGATGACTCTTTGGTGGAAAACTGCAGATTTGAGCATTAAAATACACGAAAACTACATATAAAGCTTATGACAGAAATTAAGGGCAACAGCGCTGGAAACAGCAGGGTCTGGACACCAGCTTGTTCTGTCATCAGCAGGGGAGGCATAATCTAGTGACAAGGGGACCTCCTTTAAAGGGGTTGTCTCACTAACATGGTTTCATCTTTACTCAGTCCTGTTTCTTGGTTTCACTTTGAATTCAGGGGAGTGTTTTACCTGGCTTCTACTAGGCTGCAAGTAGAAGTCAGGTCTGTACGCTATAGCAACCAGTGTCTGGCCAGCCTACAAGAGGGGGATATCTAGGTATAGGTGGACACTAGTTAATGAAAATTTATTGCAAAGTGACTTGTTTTTGCAAGATCTTAAACATAAAAAGCAATCCTTGTAGTGAGACAACCCCTTTAAGACTGTTTGCTCTGCCCAACAAAGACTATCCTTTTTTTTTTTTTCTATTAGGGTATGTTCACACGGTGTTTTTATGGGGCGTATTTTTACACGTAATTATGCTGCAACGCGCCCGATGTACGCCCCGAAAATACAGTAATTCATAGCTCTCATTGAGTGCTATGATTGCCTTCCGTCTTCCCTGGCACGTATTGCATGCCAGGAGAAAGTGACATCACTTCTTCCCTGTGCTTATATGCCGTGGGAAATCTATGGGAGCCAGCACAGATGGTTTTTAGAAGTACGTGCGGTACACACTCGGTATGTAGTAGTGCGTAAAGTACACGCCGCTATACGCCGCTATACATCCCAAAGACGCAGTGTAACTCGCGCAGTACAGAAAATGAAAGCTTAGCTCTGATTAGTTGCTTTGGGCAGCAAAGACAGCTTTGCTGTGTTGGTAAATTTTTATGTAGAAGTGTAAGGCCCCGTTCACACGGAGCTTATTCTGCCGCGGGATTGGCGCCGTAATGCGCGCCGGTTTGCGCTGCAGTACGGCCGCCAATCCGCGTCAAGCAACTTACGGTAATAACTGCTTCATAGAGAACAGTGGATTCCGTTCGCTCCTCCGCCCGCTCGGCGAATCCGCGCGGGGGCGAGGGGGAAAGTGACTTGAACATTATTCGGCGCGGAACGCGCCAGTAAACAATGCATTGTCTATGGGGCCGGGAGCGGGCGCCCCGCGCGCTCCGGCCCCACCCGTCCCGCCCCTTATCACGGCGGATTTGTGCGCTCAATACGGCTCACAAACCGTCGGGAATAAGCCGTGTGAACAAGGCGGCCTAAAATGTATGTTTTTATAAATAAGACCTGTTTATGTGTAGATAGCAAAATGGAAATTGTTCAGCACATGGTTGTGAAAAATGTTTATATATATATATATATATATATATAGTTAATTAATTAATTATAAACACAGGTTGAATAGATTTTAGAATTATTTAATGGCAATTGCTGTTTTCATGGTTCGCATTGGAGCGATGTTATCCTACACGCCACTGGATGAGAAAAGCTTGGCTTTGCTCCTGAACTATTTACATGACTTTCTAAAGTAAGTAGTACCTTTACCGTGTAAATGTAGTTCGTGTAGATAAATGCTCCTGTTCCATATGTGAGTTTCAATATTTATTTTTTTTATTTTGTGGCCTAATAAGTAAAAGATGGCAGATTACTAGGATTTGCTCTCTCACTGACTGAGGGAAGTTTTGCTGCCAGGACCCCACAATCACAGGCTATGTTCACACAATGGAATGTAACTTGCCTTTTGTGACCAAATCCATGTGTGCTAGTCTGGGAATCCACGTCTCATCACGTTTCCTAAAATGAACTGATAGGGTTTTTTTTTTTTTTTTCTTTGCAAATTATAAAATTGTGCCTTAGAAAGTCACTTATTGATGTGGCATAGACCACACTAATATTAATTGCACTGAAATCTACCACATTTGAAGTCAAAATCCACAGCAGATATCAAGCGGGTGTTGTCTCAGATTTGTCGTAGATTTGCAATGTATTTTTTCTGTGAAATAGAATGAAGGTGCCAGAAGTGCAGACAAGGACTATAAGGCGTGTTGTGCCATATTGGTTGTTCATAAATTTTAACCCTTTAATGACATTTGATGTACCCATATGTCATGGTCGGGAAGGGGTTCCCCACCACTTACCATATGGGTACATCATGAAGATTGTTTACGCTCACAAGCTTAGCTTGCACAATCACCGCATGGAAACAGCTGTAAACAGATAAAATTGCAGATTGTTGGGATTTGTTTTTTGTTTTCATAGCCTAACACTAAAGAATTCATGAATCGCATGTGTGGTTGATAAACTCACTGCACCCCTGAATATATTCCTTAAGGGGTGTAGTTTGCAATATGGGCTATTTTTAAGGGTGTTTAAGTTTTCACACCTTAGGGTGTTCGTAAACCTGTAATGGTGCCTAATGAAAATCGTAATGAAAATTGTCCCTAAAGTACCAGTAGGTGCTTTACTAAATGGAGGCTTGCTGGTTGAGCTCATAATAGGCTGCACTAGGGCTGCACATCTGATACCTCTAAAAAAAAAAAAAAAAAAAAAAAAGGAAGAATTGGGGGAATTTATATTAAGTTGCATTTCCCTATTATCATTTATAACCCGTGTTCCCAGTGGAATAATGGGTAGAATAATGTAAAATTCAGGGGAAAACTTAACTTTTATAATTTCACCTCCTTCTGCTTTAATTTCTGTGAAACGCCAAACGGGTGTTAATAAACTTCCTAAAATGCTATTTGGAAAAACTTTGAGGGGTGTAGTTTCTTAGATGGAGTCATATATGGGGGTAACATGCAGGTCCCTCAAAACCATGTCAGAATTGGACTGGTCCTTTTTAAAAAAAATAAAATAAAATATCTTGTAGTGTTAATTACTACTTATCCCAAACGGACAAAATCCGGATCCTAAAAACCATACCGTATTATTACTAGAGTAAAACGACGCAGGGCACTTACTTTTGCCACAAAAACCCACGGGTGGGGGGGGGGGAAAAAGCTTATTGACTCGAGTATAAACCTAGGGTGGTACAACGCCAGCGGCTACTGGTGAATTTTAAAAATAAATACAATGATACCAATAAAATGACTAGGCAGTTTTAATGTGCCCCATAGGAAGATAATAGGCAGTTTCATGTGCCCCATAGGTGGTGATAGGCAGGTTTAATGTTCCCCCATAGGCACGGGTACAGTGCCACCCTAGGCAGGCTATAGGAGGTATAGGGCCCCCTAGGCAGATATAGGCAGGCTAATAGGGCACCCCCTAGGCAGGCTATGGCAGGTATAGGGCCCACTTGGCAGGCTATAGGCAGGTATAGTGGCCCTAGGCAGGACTTAGGCAGGTTTAGGTCCCCTAAGGCAGGATAGGGCAGGTGGTATTGCTCCCCCCTAAGCACAGTGTTCTCCAACTCCTTCCCAAGAATGCAACGACAATAATTAAAATCACCTGTGCAAATGCTAAGGAAAAGCTAGAAAAACAATGACCGTTCGGTGGGTCCTGAGGATGGAGTGAGGAAAAAACACTGCCCTAGCAGGTTATTAGGTAGGGTATTATGGCACCCCTATGCATGTTCTATGGGCAGGCTGTAGGCAGGGTATGGGCAGGCTGTAGGCAGGGTATGGGCAGGCTGTGGGCAGGGTATGGGCAGGGTATGGGCAGGGTATGGGCAGGGTATGGGCAGGGTATGGCAGGGTCCATGGAGGTATGGGCAGGCTGTGGGCTGCGGTCTTGGGCATGGGTCTTTTGGGCTGCTGTGGGCAGGGTTCCGTATGGGCATGGTTTTTAAAGCCAAAAAAGCCACTGGGCCCGGCTCCCCGCGCTCGGTCTCCCCTCGCCGCTCCGCCTTCTCACTGTCCGGCCTCCACTTGAGCGATCCTCTGTCTTCATCGGCATACAGGCGGTGGTGACGTCATCAGGCCGCGCACGCAGTCATGATATGGAACACACGCTGCCTGTGCGGAAACTCCGGAACATTCCTCAAGTCTGCGGCCGCCCCGGGTCTCCACTGCGGAGCAGGATCGCTCGCTCATACTTGCCCGCAGTGGTATCTTCCCCTCTATGCACTCCGGAGGGTTGCATGCAGGGGAAGAGATCAACTGACGGCGAAATGGGCATCCGCCAGTGCACGGACGCTGTCAGCTACTTCGGGCATTCAGTTATATTGGCACTTCCTGAGGAGGCCGCATATAACTGAAAGGTCTCTGCGTCGCACAGACCATCGCAGCGCCAAGACAACTAGAGCGCGACGTGACTCGAAGTTTAAAGGGAGGGGGGGATTTTTCGCACCATTTTTGTGCTGAAAAAACTCTGCTTACTACGACTTAGTATATACGGTACCCTTATTCTCACATAGTGACACATGTCAGATTTCAAAAATGGGCTGTCTGGGAGGTCAAAACTGGCTGCGGTGGTAAAGAGTTAAATTAAGTACTGCTGATCATGCTCTGTTAGGGTAGCGCTTGGCTTGCCTTATTTAGTGCTTTCATTGTTATCCCAAGATGACATTTTGAAGGCTTGTATAAATATTTGGAGCAGCCTGGCAGTTTAGCCCCTTTGCACACACCAGATTTTACACATACAAATTGAAAATCTGAGACCAATTTTTTTTTTTTTGTGTCCTGATTTTTGCCCTGGTTTGAGATGCAAATTAAAGGGGTTGTCTCACTACAAGGATTGCTTTTTATGTTAAAGATCTTGCAAAAATACAAGTAACTTTGCATATATAGCGTCCATTAAACAGTATTTTACCTATTCTGAGAAGATTCCCCTCTTGTATGGGTGCATCAGCTCTAAGGTTCGCTATAGCTTACAGAACTGTTTGATCTTCATGATAGGCTGCCAGCATGGTTGCTTATAGTACAGACCTGGCTTCGATGCCTGGCCTAGTGGAAGCCAGTAAACACACCCCTGAATTCAAAGTGGGACCAAGAAAACAGGACTGAGGTAAGATGAATCAATGCAGTGAGACAACCCCTTTAAGTTGTTACACTTCTATACCTGGTTTGCTTTCCAGGTCAATAAGTGATGTCATTTATTCCTTTATTTTGTCATTGCTTTGTACAAATACAAATTTTGCCTATAATGAAAGCAAACCTTTCAGAGAAAAATTATAACCCCAAATATAAAAACATTATTTCTACTAGTTAAAACTTACAAAAAACTAATCCCTTAATTACAAATATTTATACAAGAATGATTCCATATATAATAGAAAGAGGGAGTATACTTGCCTCCAAGGTGGTTTCATCACCAGTCCTCCATTGGATATGGTCCTGAGGAAGAGTATACTCCCTCTTTCTATTATTATGGAATCATCTTAGTAGATATTCGTAATTAAGGGAATTAGTTTTTTGTAAGTTTTAAACTAGTAGAATAAGTTTGATGTTTTTTATTTGGGGTTATAATTTTTCTGTGACAGGTTTGTGAGACCCTAATGTAGGTATTGGTTTACTGTAAGCAATTTTATAATGAAGGCAAACAAAACTGAGGTCTGGGGGCACTGAACGTGATTATTTAATTTTGCACCGGCTATTGTTGTAATGAACATCTCTGCATATAATTCACGCTGCTTAATGTATTTATTTTTGCATTCTAGGTATTTGGCAAAAAATTCCTCCACACTGTTCAGTGCCAGCGACTATGAGGTTGCACCTCCCGAATACCACAGAAAGGCTGTATAGTTGAAACCCTTGACTTATTCCTCTCCAAGTGTCCAAGACTTCCTGACCAGATCATTCTTGAGTGTTACGTTGTGCAAGCGACTGAGAAGAATGCACGCCTGAACTTGTGGGTGATCTTCTGGATTATTAGGGGAGACTAAAAATAGTCATGTATTATCCCCTAGATTTTAGACTTGGGATAATTGTCACTGTTGAAGACACGTGAGCATCAACCAATGGTGTCTGACGTTCTAGACTCATTGGGAATGTGTGACAAAAGATACTGCTACAGAGAAAACCAGGCGGCTATTAGGATACATTCTTTCCCACACCATAAACGCCCCAGGTTGAACAGGGCCAGTTTCCTACCGCTGCGTGCAGTTCTTCAGATATGGACTTGCCAGTGTCGTTCTTTATGGTACTCTGTACGGACCTCTTCCATTGCAAAAACTGACAAGACTTACCAGCTGTGCAGCGACTTTCTTCCCAGTTTTTTTAATTTTCAGTGTTCCTGGTCTGACACGTTACGTCTCTTACCACGCTACAGTCCTGATGGCTTAAATCCGCTCTGAAGATTATAGCCACCAACTTCCTTCTGTATAACTGCAGTTTATAGAATTGAAGAATCTCAAGGACGCAAGACTTATTGCTGTTCTTGACAACTTTCTACAAACTTTTTAGAGAAGATTCTCCATATACATTTTTTGTGGGCTGGAAGTGGCTGCTGAACAAGTTACATGAGCAATTTTCCAAGCAGACTTGTAGGCTCTTGCCAGCTTTCTTCTTGAAGCAATTACCGGAGTCAGTAAATCCGTCATCTTTTTGTCAGAGAACAATTTCTTGTTCTTTTATCAGCTGTTAAACTTTATTTCTTGCTATTCCTATAGTTTTGTGCAGCTGACATGAAGGTTGGGCTGGATTTGCTTAGGTGTGGTTGCATGTTGCCTTCTTGCCACTAAAGCGGCAGGAGATTAAACCAGTGTTCAGTTTCTGCAGACATCATCCTGTTGGTAATGACACTTATAGTTTTATAAGTTCAGTAAAACTGACCTCGAGGTCTTTGTGTTTGTACTGACTATTCTAGTGGCTTAAACGTTCATTACTGAAAATGGATGTTAAGGGGGAGATTATTCTCCCTGAAGAAAAGTAGTCTTGAATGACTGCGCCATCATCGCCGGGTATCGATCGCACCAAGCTTTTATCGTTGCTTTCTTGTGTGCTCATCATTCCATGGGTGTCATCATTCTCTCCACTAACGCAATTGCCAGCAAGAGATTTTTTTTTTGTTACTTGCTGAGCACAATGTATTTAGTGGTGAATGATCACAATTTTTGTGCATGGTTGTTTTATGTATTGCTTCAAAATGTGTACAAAAGAGGTTCTATAAAATAAAGGTGCTGTTATAATATAGTGTGTACTAGTCTTACTCCAGCTATGCCACTGGCAGTAATGCAGATGGCAGCCTAGCATGCCCTATTCCTTCTGAAATAAAGCCAATTCCGGATTTAACTAACACATTTTTTGGCTGATTTCACATGTGTTAGGCTATGTCTACACTGCACAGAAAAACGCCAGTTTTTTTTTCAGCGTTTTTCGTTTTCTAAAAACGTTGGAAAAACGACTGAAATCATCTCCCATAGACTTCCATTGTAAAACCCTCCTGCTGTCTACACTGAGCTTTTTTCTGCGTTTTTTTTACTGGTCGTCTTTTGCAACATTTTCTAAAAAACGCCAGAGCAGGGCAGAATATTTACTACAGGAGTCTATGGAAAGCGCTGGACTTTTTTTTTTTTTTTTTTTGCTCGTTTTCGCCACGATTTTTCAATGAAAACCCTCCCAGGAGACCCAAGTCCCACCTATAGAGGGTGTTAATAAAGGTTATACCTTATCAAATCTATATACAAGTGTCTGATGTGTCCTTTTTTGTACCTTTTGTAATAAAATGATCATGCTTTGGTCCGCTAACTATTTTTGCGCAATTGATATTTTTTTCCTAAAAAAACATTATTTTTTTACGGATTTTGGCGCTAAAATCCTTTTCTTTACATATTTTGGCGCTAATAAAGCGATCTCGCTTTGGACACCATAAATAAAAAAAAAATGTTATGGATTTTGGAGCAAGAATCGGTTGTTTTAGGGATTTTGCCACTAAAATCCTTTTCTTTACAGATTTTGGCGCTAATAAAGCGATCTTGCTTCTGACGCTAAATACGGGGGTTTTTTTTTTTACGGATTTTGGTGCCAGAATCAGTTTTTTTTCTTATGATTTTGGCGCTAATAGTTATTTCACTTTTGATGCTAAAAATACCTTTTTTTTTTTTTTTTTTTTTTTTTGTGTGTGTGTTGGATAACTTTATTAGCACCAAAATCCGTAAAAAAAACCCCCCATTTTTGGCGACAAAAGAGATGGCTTTATTAGCGCCAAAATCCGTGAAAATGCAGATCTTGGCACCAAAATCCGTTAAATTAACTTTAGGGCCAAAATCTGTAACAAAAAACCCCCTTATTTTTGACAAACGCAAAATAACTTTATTAGCGCCAAAATCTGTAAAACGACTACAAGATTATATATAAATGCAATGATGTGCTTTACATCCCCTTTTGTAGGGTGGCGTTACATCCAATGGCTTAAAGGGGTTTTGCCACCATGTAATATTGATGTGGGATCCTCCAAAATGGGTGTTTAATCACTTTTCTAAATATGTGATTACAAAAAGTGAAACTTCTGGGAGATACAGCTTTCTTTCCATGCCCTTAGTTACTTAAAAGTTTGCATTAGACGCTACCAGCTGGAGCTGACCTGGCTGACCTTGCAGTGTATGCACTTACCTGATGACAGGGAAGATGAATGAGCTGTGAAGAATTTAATGTATGCATATATTAAACAGGCTTAAAGACGAGCAAAAAACGCTTGTAAAAAAAAAAAGTGCCAAAAAACGGCCGTCGTTTTCAGGTCTTTTTTTGTCCACTGCAGTGTAGACAGAGCCTTAAAGATCAGGTAACAATGCACATTTCTACCATGAGGTTTTAACCTTTTGAAACACTTTTTAAATGTTTCACCTGGTAAAAATAGTGCTGCTATTTACCACAGCACAAAATTGCGGATTTTGTGAAATGCTTTGCATTTTTCACATCTGGATTTTCCTGGCCTTCAATTAAAGGGATTGTATCACTACAAAGATTAGCATTCAACATGTGAGGCACAGTAAATGAAGACTTTTTACCAAATCAACATCACCACAGTGCTGCAGTGATTGACCTTCTGGAAGCTTCTCTCGTCTGCACATGGGATTTTTGGTGCTCAGCCAGTGTGACCATTGGGTTCTTGGTCACTGCTATTACCAAAATCCTTCTCCCCTCATAACTTAGTAGCTGACTCTAGGAATAATTCATCCATTTAAAAATGGAGACCACTGTGCTCTTTGCTACTTTGTGTAGCAGTTTTTTTTTTTCTGCCACTCCGATCTGTGCCTCTATACAATCTTGTCTGAGCTCTACAAGTAGTTCTCAACTTGTGGTTTGCTTTTTGCTCTTGTCCATTGTTTATTGAGACAACCCTTTTAATGGTCTTAAAGCACAGACATTGATTGTATATCGCTAGAATATCCCATTATTGTTTGATAACCGTGTCCCTGACCCATCTCCTAAACAAGCTCTTAAAACCTTTGTTTTGAAAGGAGAGGTGATTGGGACTCTCCTTGACTCTCCCGGCCCCATTTACTTTCGTTATCAGCGGCACGTAAGCGCCGCAAAGAAGTGACATGTCTCCTCTCTCTCCCGGCGTACAATACAATTGTATTGTACACTGGGGGATACGAGACGTAATTCATAGTTCTCTGAGAGCTATGAATTACCGTAATTGCAGGGCGCATTTTGGCCGTATTAAACTGCAAATACGCGGCGAAATGCGAGCCGCAATTACGCCGTGTGAACATACCCTTAGATGGGAAGCTTGTGTACACTAGCAGCAGATAAAATCTATTATAACTAAATAAATCGGAACAGTGATGTATAAGACTTTATTTACATTTTCCTACATCTCTAGAGCTAATCAGTGAAATGGGAGCACCCCTTTAAGAAAACCTGCACTACCAAACAATCTTAGAGGGAAAAAAAACTCAGTTTCAGGATCTGCAAGGCCCTTCAACATGATCAAGGGTGTTCACATGGTGTATTTGCAGGGTGTACTTTGGCGTGTAAAATCACCGGCATCACTCAAATAAGTGATTTTACAATGTGCTTACTACTTTTAGGTGTTTGTGCGGCAGAAATAGTCATACGAGACAGAGCGGCCTTGCGTTGAAAGTATTTACAGGCCAGTACGTACTTTCAACAGCGCTAATGAAGGCTTATTGTGCTGTGCATCTGTATATGCCGTATGAACGTACCCTAAAAAGTTCCTGTTATGTATCTGAATAAACAAGTTGTAAAACCTAGGATGAGGAAAATTGGAGGTGGTACCTGCAAAATACAACGGCTTGTAAAATCCATAATTGCAGAAGTGATCTCTTGTAGAAGTACTAAAAGGTTATTGGCTTCTGTTTATGTATTGTATAATTTTCTGGCCTAAGTAAGCCTAGTAGTAAAAATTTCTAATGTGCATTCATATAATAGTATGACTGGTCCATTGTGCTTTAAAGTATTACTGCATCCATTTGTGATGTAGGCTATTACTAAGAATAGGTGTGTTTGAAATGCATAAGCATTACAGGCATAAGCTGGGCATCCGCATGATTTAACTGTAGTAAAACTAGTCTTATTGATTAAATTCTCATCACCTATTATTTTGGGCAAATCTTTTATTGTTCAGTGGTGGGGCATAGAATTTACTAGTGTCTGCACCTTAGCTGTAGCCCTATAAAGGGCTAATAGCAGACACTGATTTCCACATCTATTGGTGTATGTTTGTGCACTACCCTAACAATATTGAAAGCAAGGGAGTGGAATCATTTGCATGAAACCCGGCATAGATGTGAAACCTGTATAGACTTCAGATCCTTGAACAGAAAGATAGCCGCCATTCACAACATAAACTGTGGTGCAGATTCCTGCCAAAATCTGTGTTCCGTTCCCCTAGGTGAGAATGGCTTAAAGGAGTTTTCAAGTTTTCCAAACCCCCTGGCTGTCTGACAGTGGTTTGTGAAATATAATAAACCCTCTAATCTTGCTCTGTTCCAGCCCAGCTGCTAAGCTCATGCACCTGCTGATCATGTCATAATCCGTGGTCAGATGTTGCAGCCAATC
The DNA here is from genome assembly GCA_025379985.1 of Phyllomedusa bahiana. NCBI lineage: Eukaryota > Metazoa > Chordata > Amphibia > Anura > Hylidae > Phyllomedusa > Phyllomedusa bahiana. The sequence continues at coordinate 215,038 of JAODAL010000724.1, read as the reverse complement.
ACAGGTCTCAGTAGTCACATGCTGCATATCTAGGAATAGACCACTGTGGCCTTTGAATAGCTTCAGGGTCACATGAATAATGAACATAATGTCATCAGCCCATTAGTGATGACGATTTTTTCAATTTCCCTGACCAGCGTTTTTTTAAAACTGGAAAATCCCTTTAACCTTCATCCTACCAGCTGGGGTCTGGACCCCACGTGTATAACCACTTGGGCTATTGTGTTTGACATTCTGGCGTTTGATGGAACCTATTAAGTCTTGCGTGTTGCTTATTTTTCCTATCAGTGTTTAGTCCAAAAAGACCCCAAGCTGAATACTGTTCGGCTGTGCCTTTGGAGTTACGTCAGACTGGCACTGTTGCTGTTCACTCTCGGTAAGTAGTTAAGTTTAGTATATGAAATGTTTTTCTCTGATTCTTGGCCAAAAAAAGTCAAGTTGCCCACTGCATAGTCTGTTACAAATTGTCTGCGATCAGTGCCAGCAAGCACAATGACACTGAGAAGCACTTTACGTTTAAACAATACAACATTAGGCCTAGAGCCAGCACAACTGAACTGTTTGGGAGCCTTAATTAAGTCTACAATGTAGCTTAATTAGTTTTATTAGTTCATATGACTTTCAGCAGAAATCGGTAATTAGAAAGCCTGTCATCTTGGTTTAAATAGTTGATGACATTTGATATCAATATGTAAATAAATTGACCAAACATATTAAAAATGGGGTCCTTTCAGACCCCAGCTGGTAAACAACATATAGTGGATATGTTGGAACTGCCAAGTCTGAATCATCCACCTGCAGCTTCAGTACACATGCACAAGTGTCTTCATAGTGATGCAGCATACTCCTAGGAATCTAGACGCATGCACATCTGTTATCACCAAGAAAGTGACCCTAATGGTGGTAGGAAAGTATACACTGATCAGCCATAACATGTAAACCTGTCTAGCACTGCCTAGGTTCCCCTTTTGTGCCATTAAAACAGATTGTGTCCTTTAGGTTTAACTAAAGCTGGGGTAAGAACTACAGTGAGGAAAATAAGTATTTGATAGACGGGAGATTTTGCACTTTTTCCCACCTACAAAAATTGGAGAGGTCTGTAATTTTTATTGTAGGTACACTTCAACTTTAAGAGACAGAATACGCCCTTCAAAAAAACAAAACCGAAAACCACACTGTGTGAATTTTAAATTAGCATTTTATTGCATGAAATAAGTATTTGGTACAGTAGAAAAACCGAACTTAATATTTGGTACAAAAACCTTTGTTTGCAATTACAGAGGTCAGATGTTTCCTGTACTTCTTGACCAAGTTTGCACACACTGCAGCAGGAATTTCCATAAACTCCTCCATACAGATCTTGCAGGTTATGGTAGCCGCTAGGCCACCTTGAGTCTCAACTCCCTCCAAAGATTTTCAATTGGGTTCAGGTCTGTAGAATTCTTTCTTCTTCTTCCTCCAAACACAGCGAGTGGAGTTGATACCAAAAAGTTCTATTTTGGCCTCGTCTCACCACATGACCTTCTCCCATGCCTCCTCTGGATCATCCAGATGGTCATTGGCGAACTTCAAACAGGCTTGGACATGTGCTGGCGTGAGCAGGGGGACCTTGCGTGCCCTGCAGGATTTTAATAAATGACAGCGTAGTGTGTTACTAACGGTAATCTTTGAGACTGTGGTCCCAGCTCCATTTATGTCATTGACCAGGTTCTGCTGTATAGTTCTGTGCTGATTCCGGACCTTTCTCAGAATCATCCTTGCCCCAAGAGGCATGGAGCCACAGATAGCGTAAGATTTGACAGTCATTTTGTGTTTTTCATCTTCTAATAATTACACCAACAATTGCCTTCTCAGAAAGTTGCTTGCCTATTGTCCTGTAGCCCATCCTAGCCAGTGCAGGTCTCCAATTTTGTCCATGGTGTCCTTGGACAGCTCTTTGCTCTTGGCCATGGTGGAGAGGTTGGAGTGTGGTTGATTGTGTGTGAACAGGTGTCTTTTATACAGGTACAATTAATACAGGTAATGAGTGCAGAGTAGAAGGGCTTCTTAACCCCTTAAGCCAAACGCCTGAAAAGTAGTTAATGACCAGAAAATTTTTTAGTTTTTGGCCTCCTTGCGTTTAACAGTTGTAACTTTATTTATTTTTATTTGACGCAGTTGGATGAGGCCTCGTTTTATTCGAGACAAGTTGTACTTTATAAGGGAAGAGTTTAAGTACACTTATAAATAATTGCAGTATATTTTTTACAAAAATTTTTTATTTTTTACACCATTCACATTTCACACTTAATAACTTGTTAGATTAATTCTACAGGTTATTACGGTCGTATGGATACCAAAGATGTGTAGGTTTTTTATAATTTATGTACAAGTTTTGATTAAATTGGTTTTATTTTATTTTTTATTCTTCTTTTATACTATGTTTTTTTGTACTTTTTTTTTTTTTTTACTCCCATGAAGGGAGAACTGTAACATTTTGTAAATTTTTTTTTACACTTAGTAATGTATTAGCATATTTATATATGCTAATACATGCTAATCTGTGTCAGTTTGACACAGGCAGTGATTAGGACAGCACACAGTGCGTCCTAATCACTGGCTTCATACACAGACAGCTCTGGGGCCACGCTAGGTCCCCAGAGCTGACTGCAGCCGGTCCCTGAGCTCTGTCAGGGTGACCGTGTTTTCCGATCACCCGACATAGCAGGGGATCCCTTTGATTGCGCTGTGGTAACGCACCGCCGCAATCAAAGGGTTAAAGCATCGGGTTGCGGAGGTTTCCTCCACTCCCCGATGCCTGCAGGACATGCTCTAGGATCGGGGCTGTGTAGTACAGCCCCGATCCCAGTTCAATTGCGGCGCCGGCCACCGCAAACCCCGATGTCTGCAGCGACATCAAAAGACGTCGCTGCAGACGAACGACATGAAATGCCCGCCGTCAAAAGACGGTGGGTGGTCACTGAGGGGTTAAAGAAAATCAAACAGGTCTGTGAGAGCCAGAACTTTCTGGTTGGTAGGTGATCAGATAATTTCATGCAATAAAATGCAAATTATGTAAAAATCATACAATGTAACTTTCAGTATTTTCTTTTTATTCTATCTGGCAAAGTTAGAATTTTACCTACGATAAAAATTACAGACCTCTCCGTTCTTTGTAAATGGGTAAACTTGCAAAATTGCCCGTGTATCAAATACTTGTTTTCCCCACTGTAAATGAGAGGGAGGGAGTATTGGTGCTTTAACACCTTCTTGACTGCCGGTCATAATAACATGGCTCTAAATTTTTTCCTCCTCACCTTCCAAGACCCATAACTTTAATTTTTCCATCTGTATAGTCATGTAAGGGTTTTTATTTTGCGGGAGAAGATTTACTTTTTAATAGTTATTCACCATGACATAGAATGTATTGGGTAACTGCAAAAAAAATTGTAAGCAGAGTGAAATGTAAAAAAAAAAACATTTTCGCCATGTTTATAGAGGCTTTGTTTTTACAGCATTCTCTCTACGGTATAAATTGTGTTATCTTTATTCTTCAGGTTGATACAATTCTGACAATACCAAACAGGTAGAGCTTTGTCATTGTACCGTTTAAAAAATGAAAATGTTTTCTATGTTTTAAATTTGCGCCACAGCACCATTTTCTGTGACCAATAACTTTTTTTGTACCTCCACCTAAGGACCAGAGTGAGGGGGGCATTTTTTGCAGGCTGAAGTGTACTTTTTATTGGTACCATTTCGGGATAGATGCTTTTTATATCACTCTTATTCCAATTTGTAGGGGACATGAAAGGACCAAAAAAAACATTTTTTTTTCTTCTATGCTGCTCAGTGAACAGGATAAATGACGCAATATTTTAATAGCTTGGACTTTTACATGACACGGTGAGACCACTTTTGTGTAACCTTTTTTTTTCTTTGTAAAATAGCAAAAGGAGGGTGATCTGAACTTTTAATATATTTTTTTTAATACTTTACAACATTTTTTACATAATAGTATCAAGTACCACTTACCGTAGGTACTTGACCACGAGGGGGCTCGATCGTTAGTATATGCTTCTGCATTGTATAAACAAAGATGGCAGTTCTAGTACTTCCTGCCTGAGGCAGAAAGTGTTAGATTCGCAGACATGACACACAAGGCTTCCAGCTGGCATGTTCCCCGATCAGCACCCCGTGATCTTGCTGCAGGGGTGCTGATCGGTGTCACTGCATGGTGACCCTGCAGCATAAAAAGGGTTAAGCAGCAGGGAACAAAGACTTCTGTATAGTGGGATTGCTCCTCAATCCCACTTCATAGAAGCTTACTGACACTAGGATTGTCCGGTGTCTGTGTTGCTGCTATAAACCAACAACTTAGTTCTTATTGTGCCAGTTTCCAAATTAATTTCAGAATGGACATATACACATATGTCAGGGAAGCATGACGTCTGACATTAAGTTGATTTAGAGGCAAAATCCTTTATTTTGGTTAACCCAGGTTATACAGTTGGTTTAGAGGTGTGTTAACATTAACACCATCATCACTACTTCACATTTTGACTACAATTTGCAAAACCATTTGTTTGATCATAATGTAATTGGTTAACTCTTAATAAACCTATTTTTAATAAGTAGGCAACGACCTTTACATTATCTTTGTTTTGCATTACTAATACATTGCAGCTTATTACCTGTTAAAGCAGACAGTCATCAATAAACTATTTAGTTAAAACTAGAAAACAACTTATCTGACCATTGTTTTAATTATTATACACCAGGAAAACAGGTTGTTTATTGGGGGTGGTGAATCTGGGGGACTTTTTTTTTTTTTAATGGTCTTAAAAGCTTAAGTAATGGAATGTTACAGCAATCATCCCAGTCGCCATATATACAAACAAATTGTCAGTAACCGTATCAGTAATTAGAGATTGGAGAAACAAAAGATAACAAATGGGGAGTAAGTGGGCTAACATACCTTTTATGTAAGGAACAATAATTAGTAAATTTCTCTTTTTGGAAATTATGAACACTTTAATTTATTATCTCTATAACCATGTCAAGACCAAGCACTTCTGGCAGAGCAAAGTCAGCAGCAAATGAATCCTATATTTTCTCTGAAATTTGAGAAGGGGTCAAAAACCTTGTTTCCCCTTATTGATCCAGCAATATGAAAGAAATAAGGCATGAAACTGAGCCATAAAAGGAGAGGTTTTGCTTCTTATCCAAAGTGGTAATCAGAGTGGATTCACATTTGAAACAAGAATTCAGTAGGTCTACATAAGTATTGGTGTTTTGTTGCAAGTATGTTCTAAGGCTTTTTTGAAGCTCTCACTTGTTCTTGCAGTTACCAGCTCCTGAGGTGGCTATGCCACAGATTCATAGGCTTTTCAAACTGAAAAAAAATGTCCTCAAGATGGAGGGCGTGCTCCTTTTCTTGAGGGGGTTTTACATAAAAACAGCTTTTTACCTTATTTTTTTTTAGAGCCATTTATATAGTTTTACAAACTTGTAAACCACCACTAAACGGTTACCCTGCGTGCAATCCCCTCCCAGGCCAAGACGTGAGTCCAGATCCAGCTCAAACATCCAATCTTCCCAAAGACCCGCTGATCCCTTTCCTACAATACCACCCTGTATAGTGAAACGTCTGCATCAGGATCTTGACCTCCCTATCCGAGTAGTGAGATTCTATGAAAGAGCACCAACGTTTAAAGAAACCTACTGTGCGAACTTCCTTGGATCTCTGTTTCTAGTTTATCAGCGGTTAAATAGATTTTCATTTGATCCACTATCATAGACATTGTAGGTAAGGACGGTTTGATCCAGAAAGAAAGCCGACAACGCTTCGCAACCAAGATTGCTATGTGGATTATTGCAGGGATATTTTGGGCCACCCTGCCGTTCTGACTCTTTCATCCTTCGGAGGTCTAGGACAGTGGAAAATTAGCATATCGTGGCATTTGTGTAAGACTACATTAAAATGCACCTCAACATATGTTATGAAATTATCCCAGAAGCTCTCTATGTGAATGCATTCCCAGAGGCCGTGCCACATATCGGTCTTATGCTGTCAACATTTAGGACAATTTTGCAACCTATCAGGAAATTTCCGGGTGGGGGGCAGGTTGAAGCCGTAAATGGCATTGTGAATGATTTTAAATTGTGATTCTCTCCAATTTGCGCAGATGATATGTTTTTTAACTGACACCAACCCTCGTATAATTTTATCTGGTAGTTGCTCATCCTTCAAGCGACGGGCCCAGAACTGAAACACCTGCGACTCTGTGTGGCTCAAGGTCCATTCTCTCATGTTCAGGTGTTCGGGGACATTTCTCTTGAAACATTTTTCAGTCTAGAAGCACAGAAGTAATATAATTGATACGCAGCCAATATCTGAGAGCTAGGGAGAGAAAATTTAACCAGCATTTCTGATTGCATAAGCCACCTACGTTCCCTGTCGTGCAGAAGCTGCCCCGCTTCCTGTAACCCCCGAGCCTACCATTTTGCAAACATTGGGTTGGATTTTCCCAGGGGAAAATCAGGATGGTCCCAGAGAGGCATCCCCTTGGAGATCAAGAAGTAGAGCCCCAATCATCTCCGAATCTCCTTCCAGACCACAATCGTGTCACAAAGTATAGTAGAGGACTTGACCAGGGGTGGAAGGTTCGAGTATGAAGGAGAGCCATTAGGTTCCACGGGCGCATCAACTCTCCACCTCCCGACCAATCTACAACATGTCGGGCTAAACACGGCAAGTTGTATTCCCTGACGTCTGGTAGATTCAGGCCTCCCCCTGAGGTCGGCAGCATAAGTTTTTTTAAGAGCAATGCGGGGTTTTTTCCCAGCCCATATAAACTTCATGAACAGAGAGTTGATCCTGTTTATGTTGGGAGTGTCTGAGGAGGAATGGGAGGGTCTGTAGAGGGTACAGGAGTTTGGGAAAGCTGAACATTTTTAGGGCATGGCATCTCCCAGTCATAGACAGGGGCAAGGAATTCCATCGTATGAGTTCCTGTGAGATCTTGTTAATAATTGGGGGAAAATTTAGCCTATAAATAGTGTCTGGGGTCCTACCTATGTTTATTCCTAAGTAGGTAATATGGCTTGTGGCAATGGTTAGATCCACCCCCAGACCTTACCAATCTGTTTTCGGAAAATTAATTCCTAAGCTTAATAGTTCACTCTTAGAAGAGTTCACTTTATACCCAGATAAGTCACCGAATGACTTGAGGGCTTCAAAAACTCGCGGTAGGTGAGCTAATGGGTTAGACATAAACAGGATCAAATCATCTGCAAAGAGGGTAGTCTTCACCTCGTGGGAGCCTATATTAATTCCCAAGAAGAGGTCTGAATCCTCCAAATATCTCGCCAGGGGCTCAAGGGCCAGATCAAAAAGAAGGGGTGACAATGGGCACAATGGGCACCCCTGCCTGGTGCCTTTTTGAAGATGGATAGGTGTAGATAGAAAACCGGGGGAGTGTACACGAGCTTCCGGATTTGAGTAAATCGCTTTGAGGAAAACCTTAAAAGCATCCGATATCCCTACCGCATCAAAGACCAACCACAGCCACTCCCATCTGACATTTTCAAAGGCCTTTTCAGCGTCTAAGCGTCTAAGACCACTAAGACTGGACGCTCTCTAGGAATGGGATTATGTTTGATTCTATCCATAACTGCCAAGACCTTTCTAATATTTCCCACCGCTGCCCTCCCTTTAAAGAAGCCCCTTTGTGAGGGACCAACAAGAGAAGGCATCAATTCTGCAAGATGGTCGGCCATTATTTTCGAAAGCAGCTTCTGGTCTACATCTATAAGTGAAATAGACCAACAAAAGAGAAACCCATTTAAAAAATGTATCCAAATCTTTATTAATGCTGCATAATCACAACAATAACACCAAAAAATTGTTATACCACAATGTATATGTACAACAGAAACTACCTCCACCCAGATAAAAAAATAAAAGTATCAGCACGGAGGTCCAGGGTCACATCCTAAAAAAAGTATCAATGGCATGTAAAAAAACACCCGCCTCCTAATGCATAAATAAGAAGAACGACCCACTGGTCCTGTCCCAAAAATACCATACCAAGGAAGCGGGGTCCGCAATGATAAAAGATGATGGTGCCAAAAGGGATTGTGACAGCTGGATCTCTGTGCCACCCCGATGTGCGTTTCGCTGAACGCTTCTTCCCCTTGAAGAAGCGTTCAGCGAAAAGCGCGTGGGGGTGGCACGGAATCCAGCTGTCACAGTCCTTTGGCACCATCATCATTTATCATTGCGGAACCCCCTTCCTTGTTATGGTATTTTGGACAGGGCCAGTGGGTCCTTCTTCTTATTTTGCATTAGGAGGCGGGTGTTTTCTTACATCCCAAATTGATACTTTTTTTAGGATGGGACCCTGGACCTCCGTGCTGATACATTCATTATTTTATCTGGGTGGAGGTATTTTCTGTTGTACATACACATTGTGGTATAATAATTTTTTGGTTGTTATTTTTGTGATTATGCAGATTAATAAAAGATTTTGAATACATTTTTAAAGGGGTTTTCTCTTTGTTGGTTTAGTTTTAATATTTGTGGTAACCCTTTTTTTTTTGTACAAAATTTACAGTTTTTTGTTATCCCGGACATATTGGTTATAGGATGGTTATAAGTGAAATAGGCCTATACGAGGCTGGGAGGAGAGGGTCCTTGCCCTTTTTTGGTATGACCTTGATGAAGGCTGTCTTCGACTCTGGGCGGACACAACCCTCCTGCAGAACCAAGTTGAAATACTGCGTAAGAGTCGGGGTGACCTGATCTATGAGGCCTTCCCAGGTTTCAAATGTCGTATTGCATTTCTCACTTCTTGTTCTGAGATCTCAGAGTTTAGAAGTTCCCTTTGCTCGTCTGAGAGGTGAGGCAACCTCAAATTTGAAAGAAACCGTTTTCTCTCCTCCTTTCCATCATAACGGCTGGCGGAGTAGAGGGAAGCATAAAAGTGCCCCAATGCCTTATTAATTTTTGCCGGGTCTGTCAGGGGCGTCGCTAGGCTGTTTTATTCGGGGCTCGGGCCCCGAATAAAACAGCCTGTGCCCCGAGTCTCCCGGGCTCCAGGCCTCTGCGCGGGGCCCTGGAGCACCGACGGGCCCCTTTAGCTGCATGTGCGCCCGATGGACGCACACACAGCCGCGGGCTTCTGGGGAGAAAGAGGCGAGCGCTCCCTGCCCCGCAGACCGTGTCGGACCCGCAGGTCCGACACAGCGGGGCCGCCGGGTCCTCACAGCGCTGAGGACCCGCCGCGGCCCCGTGCGCCTCAGCAGGCAGCGTCGCGATGACATCACATCATTGTGACGCTGCCTGTCCTTCGGGCGCACAGCGCGTCACGGGCTCTGCGCCCGAGGAGCTGCCGGAGGAGCGCGGGGCTGAAGAGGACGGAGCGCGCTCGCCGGGGGAGTTAAGGTGAGTATTAATGTTGTTATTTTTAAAGCGTTTACCTGCCTCAGTGCCCCCATATACTGCCTGTGCCCTAATAATGCCTGCCTGTGGCCCCCATATCCCTGCCTGTGCCCCTATAATGGCTGCCTGTGCCCCTATAATGGCTGCCTGTGGCCCCCATACCACTGTCTGTGGCCCCAAAAACCCTGCCTGTGGCCCCCATATCCCTGCCTTGCCCTATAATGGTTTGTCTGTGCCCCTATAATGCCTGCCTGTGGCCCCCATATACTGCCCGTGGTCCCCATATCCCTGTCTGTGCCCCTATAATGCCTGCCTGTGGCCCCCATATCCCTGCCTGTGGCCCCCCATTTTCCCTGCCTGTGGCCCCATACCACTGTCTGGGGGCCCCCTATCCCTGCCTGTGGCCCCCATATCCCTGCCTGTGCCCCTATAATGGCTGCCTTTGCCCCTATAATGCCTGCCTGTGGCCCCATATACTGCCTGTGGCCCCCATATCCCTGCCCGTGGCCCCATATCCCTGTCTGTGCCCCTATAATGCCTGCCTGTGGCCCCCATATACTGCCTGTGGCCCCCATATGCTGCCTGTGGCCCCCATATGCTGCCTGTGGCACCAAAAATGACGGACTGTGGCCCCTAATAGCGTGCCGTTGGCCCCCATATCACTGCCTGGGGCCCCCATATGCCTGCCTGTGCCCTATATACCTGCCTGTGCCCCTATATACCTGCCTGTGGCCCCCCTATACTGCCTGTGGCCCCCATATACTGCCTCAGTGCCCCCCCAGACTGCCTCAGTGCCCCTATATACCTGCCTGTGCCACCCTATATACTGCCTGTGCCCCCCTATATACTGCCTGTGCCCCCCTGTATACTGCCTGTGGCCCCATTACTGCTTCAGTGCCCTATATACCTAACTGAAGGGACTGCTATACCTATAATTAAGGAGTTGCTGGAAATGTGAGGATTCTAAGATATTTGTGCCCAAAATCTCAGGGACAAGTTTTGGGCCGGGAGCAATCTGCATGAAGGTGTGAACCGGATGGAGAAGAAAAAGGAAAGTGAACGACGCTGATCAGAAAAGACGTCTCCGGTGAGTTACTAAATGTAACTGCAGTGTAATCACTTATATTTCTTAGAGTCTACATACAACTATTTATCTACCACTATCTGGTCACTGTATGGGGGTAATATATGTCTCTAGGGCCTGTGTGCAGGGGATAGCCCACATGTGGAGTCGCGTTTGGTCAGGGTCTGGCAGGATTATTTGAGCCTTTAAGTTATAAAAAGTTTTGGTCTTGGTTTTGTAGGAGCGTTTTAGTAACAATCACTTGTCTGGTAGATTTGCTCCATGTTTCGGTGTATTTTTTTGGTGACTGTTTAGGGTATTGTCATATGAAGGTGAGAAGTTCTGAAAAGTAAATTTGTCATTGGTGATTTTTACTGTACAGTGACTGCTGGGAGATGGACGGGATCTGTGTGGAATGTCCCAGAAAATTAGTGACAGGAACACAAGGTTTTTCCTCTAAAAAAACATCCGCATTTCAAAATGAGGCGTGAAAAATGTCGTGTGAACCCAGCCCTACCCAGAAAAACACAAAGGGCCCGAGCCCCGGATGTTTTAGGACCCTAGCAACGCCCCTGGGGTCTGTGGTTACCCCTCCCCCAGGCTCGCGAATGGCTGTTATATGAGAGGGCCTATATTATCCCCAAAGTAGTCTGGAAAGGATTTTCCCCGACTTATTTCCAAAACGAAAGAGCGTCGACTGGAGATGGGATTGGTTCAATTCCTCCTTACGTTCCGCCCATATATCATTGTCCCTCTTGGCCGCTTCCCACTTTGCCCTATTATCTGCGGAGCCATTAAGTTGGAAGGCCTTGAATGCAGACCTCACTGTCTCAGAGGCCTCCTTGTATGCCTTTGCCAATTTGTGTTTATAAAGGGTCGTGTGCGCTATGATCTTGCCTCTCAACACTGCTTTAGATGTCTCCCACTATAAGGAAGGATCTGCCCAATGGGCCTCATTGGTGGACTCAAATTCTATCCACCACTAGTGATGAGCGATTACGTCGACTATCATCATCGGGTCGATAGTCAATATCGTCAATTATCAAGACGATTTCCGATAGTCGATAATAGATTATCGCCGATGACCATTAAAGTCTATGGGAGAGGAACAACACCTTCATTATTACACCCAAACAGGGCTGGAGAAGCTGGAATTAACATACACAACAGTCAAATGGATATGTGCTACATTTAGGCAACACACTTAGGTTATAAAAGCCACAGAAAAAAAGCACAGACCATTCACTATCCCTTTCCTTGTCCCACAGCATGACCCTTAAACCTGCATGACCCACAAATTAAAAAGTGCCAGAAGGCAGTATTATTTGAACCATCATTTTAGTTGAACTGGACATAGACTATACCTGTCCTGTACCGCAGCATGACCCTCAAACCTGCATGACCCACAGATTAAAAAGTGCCGGAAAAAGGAGTCTTTCAACCACCATTTTAGTTTCACTGGACATTGACTATACCTGTCCTGGGCCACAGCCTGACGGTCATGCAACCGACGATCCGCTGGCTTGCGTTTTTCGCCAGCACTGGAAGGACCACCTTCTCTCATACCTCTACCTCCTACACCCCTCTTTGCGCACGTACCACCTGCATTTCTCTCCATGTTAAGAAAGATAAAAATTTAAGAAGGTATGGAAGGGATGCCAGAGCAGCAGACAAGATCCAGGATGACTTTTGATATGTGGAGAGATTACCTGGGCCTCAATGTTACCCTCCATGCCATCCTGAGGAGCAACCACGATGGTGCCAGCAGCCAAGGAGCAACTCCAGATCCTGGCACCTTACCCCCAGGCCAGATACTTGCCAAGTCAGCTCCAGCACCAGATGTCTACCACAGAGACAAGAGGGACAGAAGTCACCCCCTGGGCCCCCTGGAGCCCCCGGACCCAAACCCAGCGACCCTGACCCCTCCAAGGGGGACTCTGACTTTACTCAACTGCTCCTTTCTGCAAGCACAAGGGAGACCCGCAGCTTCTACAACTGCCCACAGCCTGAAGGACTTGACTGGCAAGGTGGTGTGTCAATTCGAGCAGGTACACCTGCCCCCATTGGGGCATCAGGGGACCAGGCCCACACCAGGAGATTTCTGCCCTCTGACAAGGACACCAAAAACCTCAGTGTACCAGACCCCAGCCGGATCCCTGAGGCCAAGAAGACCAAGTAGATGGCACTATGATGGGGGCACATGGGTCCAGGATGTGTCTACCCCCAGGAACCCACATGGCATTCAGTGGGCACTTTAACCCTTGTGGTTGCTGGTTTGCACTTTTTCATGTTATGTAAAGTTTTATAAGATTTTATTCTGTCATATATTGTTATTTATCCGGGCACCATACCGCCGGGCGGTGCCCACTTGTTTTATTATATCGGTTCTGTTGAAGTAAAGTTACTCATGTTAAAAAAAAAAAGTTATGGAAGAGTTTTTGACAGTCTCTTATTAAAAGACGGCAAATCACAGCTATTCTTAAAACCCTCTAATTTCCTACAGCCAACTAGGATTAGAACTAAAATGTTTCTAGCGAATACCTGTGAAATGCGGTCTGGTGGAAGAACCGTAAGACAAAATCAACATTGTTCTTCCTTCAGTCCCAGGGATTTACAACTGCCCAGTAGGACTAGGAATTGATAGTTTTCAATAAACTATCATACAAGTGCGCTATCTACGCCAAACTGAGATTCAACGAGCGCAATAAAACTATTCAGAAGTTAAAACGGATGAGAAATTGCGTTTTTTTTCAGCAAAGACAAACAAGAACAGTTGCTAGAAAATTTTTTTATCAAAATTGTCGTACAACGTGGCTATTTGAAAAAAACTAGGGCCGCACCACGTGCAATACAGCTATTTAAAAGTTATACGGATAAAAAAACAGGGGTTTTTGCACCAATGAAATACACCAACAGTAACTACGAAATTTCTGTTTCCAAATTTAAGTACAAGGTGGCTCTTTGAACATAACTGGGGGGCACCAAAGAAAAAAGAACACCTATTTGAAATGTATACGGATAAGAAAAGGTGGATTTAGCCCCTATGAAATGCACCTGCAATTACTAGCAAATTTCTGTATCCTAATGTAAGTACAAGGTGGGTCTTTGAACAAAAATGTCCTGCGCCAAAGTGCAAAAACCTAATTAAATTGTGTACGGATAATAAAAGGCAGTTTTTGCACCTATGAAATACAACAGCAATTACTAGAAAGGTTCTGTATCCTATTGTAAGTACAAAGTGGGTCTTTGAACAAAACTGGGCTGCACAAAAAATGAAAAACACGTAATTAAATTGTGTACTGATTATAATAGGTGGTTTTTGCACCTATGAAATACAACAGCAATTACTAGAAAAAATTCTGTATCCTATTGTAAGCACAAAGGGGTCTTTGAACAAAACTGGGGTGCACCAAAGTGAAAAAACACGTAATTTAAATTGTGTACTGATAATAATAGGTGGTTTTTGCACCTATGAAATACACCTTCGGTGACTAGAAAAGTTCTGTATCCTATTGTAAGTATAAAGTGGGCCACTGAACAAAACTGGGCTGCACCAAAGTGAAAAACACATAATTAAATTGTGTACTGATAATAATAGGTGGTTTTTGCACCTATGAAATACACCTACGGTGACTAGAAAAGTTCTGTATCCTATTGTAAGTAAAAAGTGGGCCTTTGAACAAAACTGGGCTGCACCAAAGTGAAAAACACATAATTAAATTGTGTACTTATAATAATAGGTGATTTTTGAACCTATGAAATACAATAGCAATTACTAGAAAAGTTCTGTATCCTACTGTAAGTACAAAGTGGGTCTTTGAACAAAACTGGGCTGCACAAAAGTGAAAAAAAACCTAATTAAATCGTGTACGGATAATAAGAGTGGAGTTTTGCACCTATCAAATACACCTGCAGTTACTAGAAAAGTTCTGTATCCTAATATAAGTACAGGCTGCACAATATACAAGGTACTATTTAACCAAAAACTGGTAATAAAAAGCCATTTCAATGCAGGGTCAAAGCAGTCTGGACTGTACAATATACACTCTCCTTTCAAAAGCCAGCCTGTCTGTCTGTGTTCGCCCGCACCCTCCCTCCCCCCACGGCTGTACAGCGCTAGATGCTTCTCTCAAAGTTTCAGCCTAACTAACTAAAAACTGAAATTCTCTAATCTACCTATGTTCTCATGTTCACAGCTAAAAGCATAGTTGTCTGTGTGAACAAAGAGAACTGTGTCGCTGCGCTATATTGAGGAGACTACACGTCCTGCTCTTATGAGACACAGAGACACACTGATGCTGAACAGGAAGGGCTGTTCTATGTAAAACAAAGTCATGTGATTTTTCCAGCCAATGACAACCATACACATCACAGTCATGACGTCGCACACCCCAGCTTACCCTGCTCTATTCTCTAAGCTGATTTGATGGCCACCAAAATGACAGGAAGCGCTGAAAATGGCGCGATAGTAATAGTTATGCCAGATTCTCACCTAAATTATCGCGTGATCGAAAATTCCGATCAACAGAAAAATAGTGCCCATTTCAACTTTATCGATTATAATCGCTCAACACTATCCACCACCCCTTAACCATGTCATAAAATATTCGGTTTTTTGGCTAGATAGGGGGGAATTTCCAAATGAAATCTCTCCCCCTTTGGGGGATTCCTCCGCCATATGCATGTAATGATCAGAATGAGCATATCTAAAATCTGAGCACCCTCCACACGATTACGCATGTTATCCGATATTGAGAGTTATCTATTCTTGACCATGACTGTGAAAAGGGAAAATGCTTTAAAATTTCCCCACTGTCTGGTTTCTCCCTCCAGCAGTCACTCAAACCCGTCGTCTCTAAAAGGCGCGCCAGGGCTTTGCTCTCTCTCCTTTGGGGGGTTGGACTAGGCTTTGCGAGGCGGGCTCCCTCTTCTGTCCTTCAGGGGATCTATGACAAGATTCATGTCTCCTCCTACAATTTGACTTACACATCCCCGGGCTCTGATTATTCTCCCCAGCTCTCCAAAGAAAGAACTACCGTTGGGACCATACACATTGAAAATACTGATCTCTTTCCCTCCCTATCTCATAATCAAATGTGAAAACCGTCCCTCTGCATCATGCTTGTGAGAGACTATATCAACAGGAAAGTTTTTGTTTACAAGGGTGATGACTCCGGCTTTACCGTTTATCGAGGGAGACCCAAATGCATGTCCCACCCCACAGTTTCTCCATCCGTTTGATGTCATCCTCCTCCAGGTGGGTTTCCTGGAGAAGGGCGACATCAGGGCGAGTTCGCTTCAGGTGCCTAAGAACCCTCATCCGCTTGTTTGGGGAGCGAAGCCCCTTTATGTTCCATGAGACTACTTTCATGTGGGTATGACAAACAGATGTGGCTGACCTGCAAGAGACCTCCTTTTTTGAGGGTGGATAAAGACCGCGGCGACTTCCCAATCCCTCCCATCATGGCCCAGGAAAGAAATGAAGACATAAGGGGAGCACGCTGCGACAAAATTAACAAAGTTAACACAGAACATAAAATCATTGGAACCAAAGTGTAGTTGCGCCAAAATGGCAAATTTTGCGAAAAACACAGAAGAAGGGAGGTTTAAGAATTCCAGCCCTTCTTGGCGCATTAAAGGGACTTCCTTTCTTCTGCCTGGGGCATATAAGCCTTCCAAATAAACCTCTCACCCCCCACCAGCCATAAGGCTATTCTCCTATGAACAGCACCTACTCTGCCTTAAGCGTTGAAAATGTGGAAACAAACAGATAGGAGACATGTAAAAATATACACACCGTATTCTGAAGATCATTGTCCGGAAAAGTCCAAGCGATCAAGGAAGGCATTGACTAAAGTAAACTATGGACCTCAGACCAGAAAGGGCCCCCCCATCTTTTCCCATCCAAAGAAGAAACGTTAGGAGGTATGTCTCCTCTCCCATGCAGGCATATTAATCTTGGTCCGAGTCCAGCTGTGGTCCTCTTTTTGGTGGGTGACGATCCTTCGCCTGGGGTTTGAAGGCGGGGGAGAAGGCGCCCCAGGTCCACTGGAACTCTTTCTCTCTTCACTCCCCGTCAGGATGTCCAGCTGTGGTTCCTCCTCCATGTGCGTGGGCGGGGGGGAGTCCGGGGAGGGCGAATGTTAAGCAGATCAGTGAGCTCCTTTTCTGCCTCGGTGGGTGACTTAAAAAATTCTGGGCGGTCCGTTTGGATCTGAAACCTTTTAGCATGGCGGGTACATGAACTGGAAACGCCACCTCTCGCCAAAGAGTGCTGTGCAAAGTTTACTGAAGGCCCTTCTCCTTTGAGAGACGTCCATAAAACAAATCTTCAAACAGGAAAAATTTTGTGTTTTCCAGGAGCAGGGGGGGGCCGAGCTTACGGTACGCTCTTAGGACCTCCGTTTTATCATTATAGTCCAGAAATGTCATTATAAGGCCGTGTTCACACGGCTTAATTCGCCGGGGATTGGCGCCGTACTGCGCGCCGGATTTGCACTGCACTACGGCGCCAATCCGTCGCAGTAATTACGGTAATCCACAGTTCTCATAGAGAACAGTGGATTCCGTCGCTCCTACCGCTCGGCGAATCCGCCGGGCGGGGAAAACTGACATGCACAAGCTTGGACAAGGAGGTCTGCACAGTGGTCTCTAAGGCTGCTTGCAGATCCGCCGCAATTTGTCTGGCCACCACTGTCGCCAATAGCTTAAAGTCTATGGCTGGAGTAGCAGGAGTGACATGCCCCTCTGCTGGCAATGGCACAAGTGGTGTGGCTGGGACAGGGGAGGAGGTGATACCTTCCATCTCTCCAGCTTCTTCTGCATCCCTGCTCTGTGCGTGCGGGTCGTCTGAGGCTGCCTGCTGCACGTGGGGCTGCGCTCGGCGGATCGCAAAGTTCCCGGGGCCGCGGTGTGCTCCGCAAAAGGTACCTGTCCATTCGGGGAGGTGCCGGGAGAGATCCGGTGTGCCGCCACGGGCTTTAGGAAGCAGGTCTGCACTGCGATAAGCAGCTATAGCTGGTCTGTGGCTGGTGGGGACGAGGAGCTCCGCGCCTTACATCCTCCCTCAGCAGCGCAGTCTTTTTTTTTTTTTTTTTTAACCGATCTTAATGTAATGGCTAGCCGGTGTAGTTAGTCAAGGTGTTTGAGAAATTTGGTTGGCTAAGATATATATATATGTATAGATATATATATATATAGATAATATATATATATAGATATATGTATATTTTAATATATATATATAGTATATTATATATATATATTCAAGCTACTGACCACATTCTGATAAATAATTAATTTTGGTTCAGCAGGCTGTAATTGGAGCAGAAAGGGTTAAGGCCCTTCAATGACCACTGCTTAGTCCCCACACACTCTGGCAGCAGAACAGAGCATAACAACATTTTAGTGGAGTAGTTAAATGGACAGGTCTGCATGCTCTCCAATCCCAGCTAGTAAAGGCAGTTGCCAGCTATAATTAAGAGCCACACGTATGCTTCCCATAACAACCAATCAGAGCGCCCCTCTCATTTTTCCATCGCACTATATGAAATGAGAGGGGCGCCCTGATTGGTTGCTATGGGCAACAAAGTGAGTTTTAGAACTAGACAGTTTTTATACATGTGGCCCTAAGAGTCATTACCTACCATGTATGGAGTGGTCCAGCAGTGACCCGCTTCATACTCTTGTTCAAAAGCTTTTACAGTTACGTCATATGTAGGTAAAGAGTTAATTGCTTATCTAAACCTTGCTTATGTGAGGCCAGGCTTTTGGTGTTTTTTTGGCAATTTCACGTGATTGCCAATGGTTTGATGTCACCTAGACAAGCTTTTCTTCAAGTGATGTTTACATATGAAAATAAGGGAAAGTAACTTACCCAGATTTTACCACAAATTGCTGTGGTTTTGTGACAGCTCTTGGCCACATTGCTTCTACAGGTGAAACAAGTTGAAGGCAATTCTTTCACATGTACAAGCCATGAGGCCGAAACCACACTCTACAGCTGTGTCAACTTGTGGTAAAACATATGTAGCTTGTTGGCACAGCACAGTATTGTTCATATGAGAAGATGCTGTTTGAGGCTTATTTCTGTTTTATGAATGTATCACATCTATGTTTTTTTTTTCAGTGATTACAATTAAAATACTGCAACTTTTTTTTAATCTCTTTGTATTTTCTTATTGATTTGTTTCTTTCCCCAATTGCCGATCTGTTCTACTATCAGTCAAAGATAAAGTTTACAGCAGTCAAGTGGACATCAGGAACTGGAAATGAAGAATTCACTTGTAGAGGTCACTGTGCAGTGAAAATATGACCATTACCTAATGGCACTGGTGAATCCTTTTTAATCTGTCACCTTCCACCATAATCTTGGCTCTGGTAGTGCAAGACAAATAAGTGTATTCAAAGGATGTTGCAATATTTCTTCCCGGTAAAACAATGGACAGAATGGTAGGAAAATATTGCAATGGGGTCCATGAGGCACAATTGTTGTGCTCTGCAAAACGGTTCAGTTTCACCTCTGCACCTCCAACAAAGATGTGACCCAAGCCTTAGGGGCCAAAGTGAAAATTACAACAATGCCCTTATAAGTTAATAAATAAGGGACACCCTAAGATGCTAATGCACAGTAATATACAAAAATTAAACAAGTAAACCTACAAGTAGCAAATATATACCTTAGCTCAAAATACAATAAAATATAACTTTTATTTAAATATGCGATAAGACCACTGAGGACCTATCCAATGCCTATAAAAGCCCTAAACAAACCACTATCTAAACCAAACGTAGGGCTACCACCTCAATAAAGGCTGCCCCAAACAGGAACTGCACAACCCTGGTAGCACCCTACGGTGCAGATAGATAATAACATACACATGAATATGTCTATAAAATACAGAGCATATACGTAGGCTAATTGGTGATATACATGAACAACCTGTCACAAACAACAATATGCACCTAGGGAGATCGCCCAAAAAATATTACTAGGTATTAAAATTAAAGGGGTTGTCTCACTACAAGGATTGCTTTTTATGTTAAAAGATCTTACAAAAACAAGTCACTTTGCAATATGTGTCCATAAGCAGTGTTTATACTATTCATACATATCCCCTCTTGTAAGGGATGCTATGCTCCTTCGCGGTCGCTATAGTTGTTTGATTGTTTGATCTATCCTGATAGGCTCCCAGCACTGGTTGCTATAGACACTTCAGCTCAAGATAGCACTATCCGACTCTTTCAATGAGTCTATATTACCCCCTCCGTCCACATTGCAAAACACTCCAACACTTCTGCTCCAATTATCTTCCACACAGTTTCCACCTAATCTTCCCGTTAACACTACTATATCTTCTTCTGAGCTCAACCAAGATATCTCCAACACTATCACTAAGATAGATGAGCCTATACTTTCTATCCCTAATATCCCTTCCAGTACAGGTCTACCAAGTTTATTATTAAAAAATTCTAATATATTACAAGACCAAATTATAGATCTCACACAACCAGATTCACACATTATGGAATCTGAGGATCATATTACAGCATCTGTTTCTTGTGCTCAACCCAAAGTGAACGGGTCTTTTTTAGGGTTGAACCATCAACTAAATGTGTTCAACACGGTAGAAAAAAACTTTCTGCAATTAACCCCAAATGTACAAATTCAGCCCACCAATTTTCTAGGGGACAAAAAAAAGAAAATTAAAAATAGAGGAAAAAGAGGATTACAGAGCAGAAAAAAACAAACAAACCCAGATACTTCTCCCTAATTAAACAAAAGAAAAAAGCTCGTAAGAAAGCATATATGACTACACAGAAAAAACAGGAAAAATGTTTCAACCTCTCCAGTTATCATTTAACCAATGGAAGGAGGTCTATTTTAAGAAAGTTACTAGGTTTAGTACAGATAATTAAATTAATGATTTTATACTGTGTTTCAGGACGTCCAGTTTTTATAAGAATACTTTCACATTTAAAATCGGTTTTTTAATAGTTAAAAAAACTAAAAATAGAAATTTCATCAATACCCCCTGAAACAGAACCAAAATCAGATCGTTTGGGGACCCCAGTTAAAGCTAAGTCAAAATTCTATCCTACCTCATCCCAAGGTAAATTTCTCCCAGTGTTCTCAGAATTAGTGACAAACGACTTGAGAAAAATTACCCAGAGAAAAAAATACCCCCCCCCTAAACAAATTTGTCCAAAAAAGAGGATCAAAGTTGGACACATTTTCCAAAAATACGCATTGTCATTAGGAAAGAGCAGACAAGGGACGGGCAGTTGTTATTCAGGATTATCAGGAAAACAATAATGAGGGCACTCAGAATTTTAAAAGACACTGTTTATTCATAGTTAAGTCATTCAGACGTACATGAATACTTAAAACAACAATTATCACAATTCATTAAATAATAGCTTCGAGAGAAATATTATTTCTAATGAGGAGAATCGTTTTTACCGTGGATAAGTTTACTATCCCCTTTCTTTTATCATTTACTTAAAATCCCACAAGATCCAAAACGATCCACCAGGACGCCCTTTATTCGGGCATCAACTTTACTATATCTAACTGTGTCACACTTTTTGGATACTCAACTCCAGCTTTGGTGGGAGCGTTTTTACCTAGCCATATTAAAGATTCAGATGCAAAGTCTTAAGGTATTTTTACATAGGAATTACTTCGGGAAGATAATCAGATTTTTAGCTACGTTTAGACGTTTACAGCCTATACTAAACTTAAAACATGATGCAGGGCTTGCAGCTGTTCACACCATTTGGATTATGAACCTACTCTTCTATAGATTTATTTTTAAAGAGTTTTTAATTAAAGGGGCTCTAGATTGAATTTTAACAAAACTTTTTACCAATACCGGGGACACCATTTTCGCCAGGAAAGTAGGGTAGGTATGGGGTGAGGAGTAGCCCCATCTGAAGCGAACCTTTTATATGGGGGCTTTCGAGAATGTTTTATTACACACAACAAATCTTTTTATCAGCATATTTTGTTACTATAAAAAAATCATTATGGGGTAATATACATGGGTGTGGTAACAATAACATCTATAATCACTAATAGGGGTCTGCTATAGGCCCCATATATAACAGAACCCATGGAAGATGTACTCCTCAGGCAAAATAGATGAGGCGGCTACTCAGAATGAGGTTCTTATTATGGCGACTTTAACTATCAGACATTAATTGGGAATCTGAAGCCTTGTAGCCTTCTCATAAGCGAAACAGGTTTTTGTTCAATACTAATGATAATTACCCTTTGCCAAATGGTGCAGGAACCGGCTACTAGAGGAAAGGCCCTTCTAGACCTAATATTAACTATTAGACTGACAGAGTAACAAGGTTCAAGGTTGAGGGGGCACCTAGGGAATAGTGACCATAATTAATAAATTTCCGTTTATCCTTTCAAATGGTTTTTTTGTCAAGGAGCCACAAAAAACACTGCATTTTAGGAAGGCTTAATTTATTTCGCTTAGGGAGCCCTAAAACCGTTTATTGACTGGGACAATGCTGTATAAATTTGCAGAACTAATCTATAACTGGGATATTTTTAAAAACATCATAGGCTACCACTGTGAGAGGTACATACCTTCATGGATAATAAAAAAATTAGAAACAGGAAAAACCCAATGTGGTCTACAGGGATGTAAAGAGGCAATAAAAAACAAAAATAAGCGTTTCACCTACTAAAACAAGGAGGGCAGTGAAGAGGCACATAAGTAAGTATAGGGAAAAAAATAAAGTGTGTAAAATAAGATAAAGGAAGCAAAGCTGGAGATGGATAGACATATGCTACTAGAAAGTAAAAACTAACACAAAATATTTTATTTAACTATATAAATAGTAAAAAGGATTAAACGGAAAATGTTGGCCTTTGAAACTTTACAGAGGGAGAGACCGTAGGGAGGGCGTTGAGAAAGCCAAACGTATTAAACACTTTTTTTTTCCACTGTATTTCTACCGAGGAGGATGACCTTCTGTTGAACGAGAATAGTGTAACTCCAAACTTAATAGTTTCTTGTTAACCACGGAAGAAGTGCAGCTCCGTCTTAGGAAGATTAAAATAGACCAAATACCAGGTCCAGAGGCATACACCCACGTGTCCTAAGAGAGTTAAGTGAATTGTCATAGATGGCCCCTATTCTTAATATTCATGGACTGTCTAATAACGGGTATGTCCAAAGGATGGCGCATAGCAAATTAGTGGTGCCAATATTCAATAAAGGGGTCAAAAAGTGATAAGGAAACTATAGGCCAAGTAAGCTTAACTCTGGTTGTAGGTAATAATGTTTTTGGAGGTTTTCTCAGAGATGTATCTGGAGTATCTCACTGAAAATAAATGTATAAACGCCGTTTTTCCAGCTCGGGTTCATGATGATCGGTCCTGTCAGACTAATATCATCAGACTTCTATGAGGAAGTCAGTGCTAGACTGGATAGGGGGTGACGGCATGGATGTCATATATCTAGATTTTCTAAAGCATTTGATAACGGTGCCACATAAAAGGTTGGTAAAAATTGAGAATGCTTGGACTGGGGGAAAATGGTGCAAACGTGGGTAAGTAACTGGCTCACGGATGGAAAACAAAGGGTCGGAATTAACGGTACATATCAGGACTGGATCGCTGTTACTCTAAGTGGGTGTACCACAAGGGTCAGTATTGGGCCCTATCACTCTTTACATTTTTCATTATGATCTTTACACAGGAATACACAGTAGGAATATCGATCTTTGCAGACGATACTAAGCTCTTGTAAAGTAATCAAGACACAATAGAGGATAATATGTTATTACAAAGGGGATATGGATAAGTTGGAGGTGGGCAGGAAATGGCAGATGAGGATGAAACCACTGATAAAATGACAAGGTTATTGCACATTGGGGAAGAGAAATCCATTACATGATTACATGTTAAAATGGAAAACATGGGTAAAAGTGACATGGAGAAGGGACTTGGGAATCCTGGTGTGACAGTAACTTAATTGTAGCAGCCAGTGTCAGGCGAGCAGCAGCCAAAGCAAATAGGATCATGGGGTGCATTAAAAGGGCATAGACTGCACATGATGGAAACATTATTATCCCATTATACAGTCACAGGTTTGACCACACATGGATATTGTGTTCAGTTTGGGCACTGGGAGTGCACAGGATAGACAATTGTAGAGCTTGAACAGGTACAAAGGCGGAGCAACAAAAATAATTAAAGGACTGGGTGACTACAGTACACAGAAAGATTGGGCAAGATTAGGGTTATTTAGTTTAGAGAAAAGAAGGCTTCGCGGGGGGACATAATAAATAATGTGTTAATTACATCAAAGGTAATTAGAGTTTCTCTGCATCAAGATTTATTTATACCAGGGCTGTATCTAGACAGGGGGCATCCTTTCGTCTTGTGAACGAAAGTTTCTTACATAAACATAGAAAGGGATTCTTTACTGTAAGCAGCAGTTAGACTTTGGAATCTCTGACAGGAGGGACTTGCGTCATGGTGAATTCAATACGAGTTCAAAAAGGGTTTGGATGCCATTTCTGGCAGCGTAATAATATATTATCTCTTGTGTTATATTATATAGGATTCAGGAGAGGGGTCATTGATCCAGGATTTTTCTGATTGCAGATTGGAGTCCAGGGAAGGAATTTTTCCCTAAAATGAGGACAATTGGCTATCTACTCATTGGGTTTTTGCCTTTCCTCTGGGATCAACACTTAGGCAAACAGGCTCGAACTAGATGGACGACTTGTCTTTTTTTAGCCCTTACAAAAAACTAGAAACTATGAAAAGTTTTATAGACGACCTCATTATAATTTGGAAAGGTTCCTACCAGGAAATTTTCTATTTTTTGTGGAACTATTTGATCACACCTCTTGGGGTATCACTTTACACTCGCCCGCACTACCCATGAAACCACATATTACATTTTTTAGATCTGGATCTGTATGTGGATAGGGGAAAATTGGTCTCAAAAACCCACTTTAAACCCACAGATTCTAATATACTACCAGCGTATGAATCCACAGATCAAAAAAATAATGGCTCATTAACATTCTTATGGCCAATTAAGGACGCCTGAAAAAGAAAAACTGTACAAAATAAAAGGATTTTAAAATTCAAGCAGAATCTCTGAAAGAGAAATTTACACAGAATAAAGTATCCAAAAGATCTATTACAGGGCGGCTACAACAAAGCAGCCGCACAGAGGTCGGAAATTTTTCAAACTAATAGGTACAAAAGGAAAAATCATAATGGAGTACGATCTTCAAACCTTTTATTGTTTTTTTTACCTTTATTACGACTCATAATTCCCAATTTAGGGAGATTCAGAAAATAATTGACCATCATTGGAGCATTTTACTACGTGATCCGGGTTTAAAAGGAGTTATTACAGAACGTCCCAAGTATATATACCGTAAGGCACGCACCCTAAAAAACATTCTCGCTCTCTCACGTTTTAAAACAGGATACCTTGATGAGGATAATAAATCTGTGGAAACGCTAAAGCCAGAGGGATATCATTCTCCTGTGGTCACCCTATCTGCAAATGTTGCAGACAAATCGTGAGTAATGAACATTTCAAATCTACATCAACTGGGGAGGTATTTAAAATTAAAAATCACCTAACTTGCACTAGCACTTTTATTAGCTATCTTATCACCTGTAACTGTGGAGCCCAGAACGAGTGGGCAATAACTACAACTAAACTTTCAAAGGAAGATTAAATCAACCACAGTACGATGCTAGGCCCACGGACGTTTAGTATATGTCTGCCCCATCATTTTCAAGTAGTACCACAATAGCAAGACCCCAGATTTTTACCTCAACCAATTGAGTTCATCAGCCCTCAAGTATTAGATAGACCGAAAGTAATGAGCCAGAGAGAAGTGTATTGGATGTATAAGTTGAACACACCAACACCACACGGGCTTAATGAAATACAGGACAATATCTATTTAAATAACACCCCTTCTGTATTTATAAAACTTCCCTCTGGGTAGAGGCGAATAATATATCTTTTTCGCATATTTTTAATTATCTTGCATTTTTACTGCTTTTTTATTTCCTGTTTTTTCAAGCTACTAATAGTCATATGTTTTTTATACACATATATTCTTAGGGTACTTTTTATCTTTTTTATATACTTATATATCGAGTATAAGCCGACCGAGTATAGGACCGGCACCTACTTTTGCCACAAAAAAAAGGGAAGCTTATTGACTCGAGTTATAAGCTAGGGTGGAAAAACGCAGCTGGCTACTGGTGAATTTTAAAAATAAACAATAGATACCAATTAAAAATTTACATAGCAGGTATAGCCAGTTTATATGGTCCCCCATAGGCGCAGGTATAGGCAGTTTAATGTCCCCCATAAGAAGAATATAGGCAGTAATGTCCCCCAGAGGTGGTTATAGGGCAGTTTAATGTCCCCCATAGGCTGGTATAGGCAGCTATATGACCCCCATATGTACTAGGCAGGTATAGTAGGCTTATAGGTAGTAAACTAGCAGGTATAGGCGTACTAGGCAGGTATAGGTAGGCTTATAGGCAAGTACTAGGCAGGTATAGGTAGGCTTATAGGCCGAACTTGGAGGTATAGGCAGTACTAGGCTGGTATAGTACGGCTTATAGGCAGTACCTAGCAGGTATATGGTGTATAGGCATGTATAGGTAGGCTTATAGGCAGTACTATGGCAGGTATAGGTTGTACTAGGCAGCATTAGGCAGTAATGAAAGGTATTGCAGGTGTAGGCAACGTTTTAAAACAAAAAATAATCACTTACCTGGATCCCCGCTGCTCCGTCTCCCTACTGGCGCCTCCTCGCTGTTCGGTCCCGCGCCGCTCTTCCCGGCACAGCCGGCGGGGTGACGTCCATCAGGCTGCGCACGCAGCGTCCCGCACTGCCCCTCCTTGCACGCTGCCTGTGCTGGGGAGTCCCGGGACAGCCGCGGCCGCTCCAGGAGAGGTTGCGGCCGCCCGGAAGTCCATGAGGAGCACGGAGCGCTCGCTCTCTACCCCCAGTGGTATCTTCTTCACCTGTGTTGACGCTCCGGAGAGGAGTCGGCGATTTGCAGGGGAAGCGAGAGATTGACGGACAGTGCCCGGGCCAGCGCAGCGCCTGGACATGTCAGCCGTTGCTCGGCTTCAGTTATATACGTTCCGTGGAGGAGCCGCATATAACTGAAGCGTCCCTGTCAGCATCGGGCCATCGCAGCGCCGAGTGCCGAACAGTGACTCGTGTATAAGACGAGGGGAGGGTTTTTCAGCACATTTTTTGTGCTGAAAAACTCGGCTTATACTCGAGTATATACGGTACTTACTATATTATAATATTTTATATATGCACTGTTACATATAAAAGGAATTTTTTAGCTTCTATGTTTAGTTTTAGTCACCAAGGTTCATTCGTGGATATATTAGTTTTAAATATATTATTGTATTTATACGAACAATTGTTTAACCACGTGTGTATTGTTTACCTACTTCTACTATGTTTACATCATGTGGTTAATTGTTTACACACGCAATCCATTGAACCTCGTTTTTGTATTGATCTATTTAAGTCCGCCCGCGGACATTCTTCTGTATGTATCTGATGAAGCAGGAGGATACCTGCGAAACGCGTCGTACTTGCATGTTAATAAACTTTATACTCTCAACTTCATGTTGAGTATATTTTAGCATCTTTTCGATCAGCGTTCCTTACAGACCCTCTCAACCCAGCGTGCAAGAATTTAGCACGTCTTCAAAAGCAAATCATCCTATAATGAAACAAACCTATCACAAACAACAATATGCACCTAGGGAGATAGGCCAAAAATATTACTAGGTATTAAAATTAAAGGGGTTGCCTCACTACAAGGATTGCTTTTTATGTTAAAAGATCTTACAAAAACAAGTCACTTTGCAATATGTGTCCATAAGCAGTGTTCTACCTATTCCTACATATCCCCTCTTGTATGGGCTGCATCAGCTCCTCAGGTCGCTATAGTTGTTTGATTGTTTGATCTATCATGATAGGCTGCCAGCAATGGTTGCTATAGCTACAGACCTGTTCTATCCTGATAGGCTGCCAGCACTGGTTGCTATAGCTAACAGAACTGGCTTTACGCAGCTTAGTAGAATGCCCCAAGTAACACGCCCCCTGAATTCAAGTGATACCAGAAAACAGGATGCAGGTCGATATGAAATAATATAGTGAGACAACCCCTTTAATGACCACAACTATATACCGCGATATATATATTTTTTTGTAAGAAACATAAAAATAGGTTACATAACTACAATGAATGGGGTTTGGAACCATAAAAGAAAAAGAAAGAGCAGAATATACCATAAGAATAGACAAGATAATGATACTCGGCTTATGTCCCTTCAAACAGGTGACCGATGCATAGAGGGTCCAGATGACAGAACAAGATCCTCATATTTCATATTTTACCAGTTTGTAGTTTTGCACTGTAATACTGGGAAGCAGAGGGTCTCAGTATTTTAGGTTTGACACTTTAAATGTGCTGGGTGATCCAATCGAATAGTAGAGGTGTCATCAATTGGTTGTAAGCCAGCATGGTGTACTGTAACTGTACAACTGGCACCCTTTATATAACTTTATCTATATGCAACTGTAATACTAATATCACATGGATAGTAGGTGTGTGAATGGTTGTTTTATCAGTATTTTTGTATTTCGTGCAGTCACCCATTGTATTATATTGTGGCTTTTCTGCATACTAATGTGAATAGCAGGGGCGTAACTAGAGGAGCCAGGGCCCCATAGCAAACTTTTGGATAGGGCCCCCCCCCCTCCCTGCCCACGACCATGTACCAGGACATCTGTTAGATAATGTAATAATACAAGGGCAAATACCTCACCATACATCGCACCATCATACTGCAACCAATCAAATCCACTATACTAACACCACAATTACCAATAACGCTATTACATAAGGACCTGATTAAAACCGCCAGAACACGACCACAAATTACCCACCACATAGTAACTGAATA
This sequence comes from Phyllomedusa bahiana, assembly GCA_025379985.1. Taxonomy (NCBI): domain Eukaryota; kingdom Metazoa; phylum Chordata; class Amphibia; order Anura; family Hylidae; genus Phyllomedusa; species Phyllomedusa bahiana. The sequence goes on along the minus strand of JAODAL010000724.1, from coordinate 186,534 downwards.
ATAAACCCTACACTATTTCTGATCTGTAAAACAAAGACCAATACTTTTCTAATAATAATAATATATAATAATATTATGACCATAATAGTGGTATATACCAGTGTACACAGGCTCTGCAGACTGTATATTACCGCCATACAGTACCATATAATGGTGACACCAATGTACACAGGCTCTGCAGACTGTATATTACCTTCAGACAGTGACCATATAGTGGTAGACCCTGTGTACACAGGCTCTGTAGACTGTATATTACCTCCATTCAATGACCATATAGGGTAGACACCAGTGTACACAGGGTCTGCAGAGTGTATATTACCTCAAAACAATGACCATATAGTGGTAGATAGCAGTGTACACAGGCTCTGCAGACTGTATATTACCTCCAATCAGTGACCATATAGTGGTAGATAGCATGTACACAGCTCTGCAGACTCTATAATACCTCCAAACAGTGACCATTTTAGTGGTAGATAGCAGTGTACACAGGATCTTTCAGACATATAAGTGATTATATGCAGTTACATCTTGTGACTCACAGGTGACTTTCTCTGACCAGTCGTTGACTTTCTCTATTGTTCTGCATCCGTCCAGTCCGCCATCACGATGACATCTCCCGACCACTTGTCCCTGGGAGATTTAGACACAAATATCTTAGAATCCTGACTTTCCAGCACCTGCCCCCAGGCTATATGGGGTGCATTTAGGCAGGCAGGGTTTAGATAGGATATATGGGGGCCCCAAATAGGAAAGGTTTAGGTAGCCAATAGTGCCCATATAGGCAGCAGGGATTAGGTAGCTGTAGGGAGCCATACAGGTAACAGGGGTTAGGTGGGCTATAGGGGCCATATAGTAGGGTTTAGGTAGCTAAAGGAGCCCCATATAAGTAGACAGGCAGGCTTGTGAGGGTATACAGGCAGGCATATAGGGGGCTGTATAGGCAGGCAGGCATATAGGGGGCTGGATAGGCAGGCATATAGGGGGCTGGATAGGCAGGCAGGCAGGCAGGCATATAGGGGGCTGTATAGGCAGCCAGGCATATAGGGGGCTGTATAGGCAGGCAGGCATATGGGGCTGTATAGGCAGGCATATGGGGGGTATAGGCAGGCATATGGGGTAGGTAAAATAAGAAAGCCCTTACTTACCTCGGTCCACGCTCCCCCAATGCGCCGCTCGCTCTGGTCTGCTGCTCTCCCTGCAGCCTCTGTGCTCAGTGCGGGCGCCGCGGTGATGTGACGTCACCGCGCGCCCACGTGACCACAGAGCGCCGGCAGGGGGAAGTAACAGAGCGGAGCGATCAGCGCTCCGTCCTGCTACTACCGAGCAGCGCTGCCTCTGAAAGCTCGGGCCGTGGGGCCCGGGCGTTCAGAGGGAGTATGCGTCGGGCCCCGCAGCTCCCTGCCCGCCGCAGTGAACTGTTAAGTTCACTGCCGGCGGGCCCAGGAGCGGCATTACCAGGGTAGCGGACGTGGTAGCAGCTGCCCCGAGGCCCCCCTAAGCGCAGGGGACCCGTAGCACCTGCTACCCCTGCAGTTACGCCACTGGTGAATAGGTACTTATCCAATGTATACTTTTTTATCATTCAGTTGCCTTCCTAGAGGATGGGTGTGTGAGCTACTGCTTATTAGTTATCTGCACCTGTTATATTTCTCCCAGGTAGTACTGGTGCTTATATCGCTTCCAACTGGGTTTAGTTTATTGTCCTGCCATTGAGCTGTTAGTATGGCCTTGTTTTTTATAGCAAAAGATCCCTGTGCGTGTGCTGCCAGGTGATAGTGTAGGCAGTAACAAGTTAGTGCGCCCTTTGGTCATAAATACAGAGAGGCCAACAGGTAGCCAATCACCAAACAAGAAGGGAGATGGCAATATCCAGTCTTTTTGCAGAGAAGCATGGCAACATACAGAATAGAGGAGGCTCTATACAGATAAAACTGTATAAATACCAATAGACAAGTGAGGATAACTGCAATATTTAAAAAGAACCTGTCACATAGTTTATGCCTCCCTTGCTGAGTACAGCACAAGCTAGTGACAGACATGCTGTTTCCAGGGCTGTATCCCTTATTCTGTAAGATGCTGTAGTTTTCAAGTATTTAGTGCTCAAATCTGCCGTTTTCAGCCAGAAAAGAGTCAGTTTTGTCATGCCCCGCCCACCTGAGGCTAGCCCTGCCCACCTGAACTGATAAACCTATTACTTGGAATAGGTAGAAACATGTAAATAGCTGTCAGTGGGCGGGGCTAGCCTTTGGTGGGCGCGGTAACACCTACTCAAGAATAAGATTTGAGGGGCAAATGCTCTAAAACTCCAGCATCTTACAGAATAAGGAGCACAGTGCTGGAAACAGCAGGTCTGACAATGGCTTGTGCTGTCCTCAGCAAGTGGGGCATAACCTATGTGACAGGTTCTCTTTACGTAAAAGCTCAGGGTACCATTATGAAAACTGCACATGGGACTTTTTTTTTTATTGTGGTATAAGTCAGTCTGGGATATTGATATAATAGATTATTATCTGCCATGATTTGTGTAGCCAGTCTAGTGTACTAGATACCTATTGCCCCCTTGCAGTCTTGGCTACATCGCTGCAGTTTTTTTTTGCAGCTAATGTATCCATTTCGATGCGGTTGACTCCATAGACGTGCTGTTTGTCACTGTCTTGGGAATTTACATCATTTTACACATGCACGAGTCTATAATTGTATTATTATCGCAGTAACTTGTTTACTTTCGCTTTGGCTGTATTGTACTGCACGTGCGCCTATTCCTTGCGAATGCCCTCTTTTGTATTAAAGAATGCCGTATCGGAGATGTTGCAATCATGGAATTTTCTTCATTTACAGGTGAGTGACAACTTTGGTGATTGGCTACCTGTTGGCCTCTCTGTGTATTTGTGACCAAAGGGTGCACTAACTTCTTATTGCCTACACTATCACACATATCCACTTGTTGAGGGATCTTGTGATATCATCTGGACCCTCTATGTATCGGTTACCTGTTTGAAGGTACGTAAGTTAAATAGCATTATCTTGTCTATTCTTATGGCATATTTTGATCTTTTGACATGTAGGTTATTTGTCACCTCCTATTATGGTTCCCTGATGAACAAATGTATTTGGTGGGGGAAACGCGATTTATGTAACCTATTTATGTGTTCCGATAAAAAATACATTTTGAGGCATTTAGTTTTGGTTATTAATTGTCACCACAAAAATATTTCTGGGTATATCGCCCTAGGTGCATATTGTTTGTGACAGGTTGTTCATGTATACTAGCTCCTATGTATAGGCTCCATATTTTACCTATTTGTACCATAGGGCGCTACCAGGGTTGTGCAGTCTAGGTTCCTGTGTGAGGTCGCCCTTATCGGGACGGTAGCCCTACCCTATACCTAGGTAGTAGTGTGTTTAGGGATTTTGTAGGGACTGGATAGGTCCTCTGTGGTCTTTTTAATTGCATATTTGAATTAAAGTTATATTTTATTGTATTTGACCTAAGATATATATTTTCCATGTTCGTATCTGTAGTTGAAATAAATCCTGAAATCATGCAGTTTTCATATATATATTTGCTATCTGTGTTTTTCTTGTTCCAGAGTGAAAAATGCATGATTTCAGGATTTATTTAAATTACAGATACGAATATGGAAAATGAGACAGAAATAATAGCAAACAATGTTGCGACAATGCATTCCCTTTGACAGGCAACATAGACCAGTTGTGGTTGCATTTCAAAATGCTGCAGTTACAAAGCATTAGATTTGTCCTTCTAGTAGCCATTTTGCCATGTTTTTTTTTCTATGTTACATAATTATTATTTTTTTTTACTATTACATTGCCAATTGCAGATACAGTATTGTCATTTGTGGTTCCTGTGTTTTTGATTAATTATATTGCTTCCACAATAACAAGGATTTACAGATCACAGTTATTCTACCTCAGCTGCAAATAGTTCAGTTAAACCAAGATCCATATGCTGATAAATAAAAAAAAATAAAATGCGTGGCCAATGGCGGAACATATAAAACTCTTTATTCTAAGTTCACACCGTGTTATTCCTTATGTTGCCGGTATCCATCAGAGTATAAGAAGAAAAAGGAAACCCCAACAGATACTGCAACGAGCCCATAGACATTAATAGAACAAACATAGTCCTGTTTAGACTACCTTTGCTCTATTGCTGGCAGTATACGGTTTTCCTGTGGAACACAATATGTGGTCCACTATGCTTTTGTGTCTCACAGGAAAAGCAAACCCTGCCAGCAAAGAGAGCATATGTAGTCCAAACATGACTACATCGTTCTATTAATGTCTATGGGCCCAATGTGGTATCTGTTGGGGTCGAGAAAGGGGGCGTGACCCCCCGAAACGTCGCGTGACCACGTGTGAAGTACGGGGACGAATTAACAGCCAGCGTTGGCAGGTCAGCTCCGTAATGCATTGAGAGACACTGAGGTACCGAGAGCACGAGACACCCGGGGTCTGCATGGCTTCGTCTGGACCGGGATCCGATACCCCGGACTATATCGTGGATTGCAGGTTTTTGATATATGTGTCATTTAGACTTTTAAAGAAAATTGCAAAATTACACTCTATGTGTTACTGCTTAAATAGATATTAAATAAATACTATTGGATAAAGATATCCTGAGAGCAGACGGCATAATTTTGAAACGATACATGGGCATTTAGCAGGTGGGGACCTGCCTATGCCGCTGCCAAACCGCAATCAGTGTACAAGCCTACAATAAGTTGAAAGTATCTGTTGGGGTACCTTTTTACTCTGATACCTTGATGGATACCTGCAATGTAAGGGATAACGCAATGTGAATATAGCCTTACCAGCACTTTATCTATCTCTCTTTCTGCATTTTATGGGCAGTCTGCAGCACAGATAAATCTTGCACTTGCTGCATGAATTTTTGTTGCATTTCTCAACTGCATCAAAAACAAATACAATTAAAAAGCATCAAAATGCATACACAAAAAAAGCATGCAGGTGGTTTTGTGATTTACTGTAATTTGAAACACAGGTGAAATTTAGGTTAATTGAAAAACACATGCTTTTTTGTTGCTTGAATTTTTGATGCATTTGAAAAATGCAAGAAAAACACAATGTGTGTGATCCCAGGGTAATGGAATATCATATCTGAGCCTTAAAAAATGCATTTAAGGGTAGGTAAACACCACAGTTAGACAATTTTCATATGGCTTATTCCGGCGCGTATAGTACATGCTGCAGTACTCCAGGTGTTTTGGAACCACGCGCTGATCAGCGCGTCTTTCCAAAGCACAGAGGGCCAACACCCGGCCAGTCCCATTGACATGCATTGTCAGCGGTGCGTATGCGCCGCTAACAATTGACATGTCAATTCTCTCTCCACGTGTACAATACGATCATATTGTATGCATGGGGAGACAATGCGTAATCCATAGCTCTCTGAGAACTATGAATTACTGTAATTGTGGCGTGCATTTCGCCACATATTAAGCGCAATACGCTGCAAAATACATGCGCAATTACGCTAGAAAATAAGCCATGTGAACATACCCTTATGGTGTATGTTTAGCGTGTACCCCCACGCAGCTCTCAACCTATATGGTGAACGTATTGTAAGGTGGCAACAGCAGGAAGGGTTTACAATGGCGTATACATCCTGGCCAGGGTCCTTACCTGCACCTTCCGATGTCCCGACACATGCCCCCAAGGTAAGGAGCCTTGGGGGAATAAAGGCCAAAATTAATGGATGCGACAGTACAGACTGTCGACATATGTTTAAACACATTTAAGGTTAGTATGGCTTCAGCCATTTCCTGGGTCGGCCTTTCATTGGATGAGCATTAGAGCGGGTGGGTGTCTCACTTCCCATGACTCCACTCCGGGTTTACCTGGAGTATAAAAGTCAGCAGGTAAGCTATGGTGGTTACAACCCCTGGCTACCTTTAAGCCTTGGTGGGGAGACCTGCGGGAAAAAACCAGCAGGGAACTTACAGACTGATAGTCAGTTTGTCTCTGTTATTTTAGAGCCCAGAGGGGCAGGCGTTTTTGTTTTTTGTTTGTGTTTGTGCATGCCTTGCACTTTGCATTTCGTTTGCTGCCAATAAAATACAGAAGCAGCCCTGTTTTTTTTCACCTGGAATACGTTCTCTGTCTCTCTGAAAACGTGAGTCAGGGATCCCAAGCCGTTAAAGCTCACACAGGGTTGGAGGACACATTCGGCAAAATAGGGGAAGTACTCTTCTGAGACAGAGAAAAAAACGTAGTCCTGGGTGCAAGCAGCTAACCGCACGATCAGCAGAGGTGGCTAAAATGGATGAGTTGGTGAAGCAGCAAATTTAAGCCAACGCTAACCTTCAGCTGATGGCGGCCAGCCAGCAGAAAGCGCACGAAGAGACCATCCGGGCGCAAGCTGAGAAAGAATCGCCCGCCCAATTGAGACCCACCAAGCCACGGTGAAAGAGCAAAAAGCAGGTAAACCACACGCTGCAGCAACAGCTACAGACCCTGGCTGCAAGGCCAGAAGTACCAACCAGCGCTCAGTTCACAGCCCGCCAGGTGGTGCAAAGTTCAAGATGTCCGCGGATGACGACATCGAGGCTTACCTGGGGACAGGCCCGGACTGAGCACCTGCCCGACCGGGCGGATGCCCGGCGGGCCGTGTGACTCCTGGGCCGCCTGCATTTACATGCAATTTAGCTGACGCTGCTCCTACCTTCTTTAATACAGGAGCAGCGCCGCTGTGAAGGACATTATGTGTGGCTGCGGAACACTGGAGAGGCCAACGGCTGCTGCTGTGGGCCGCTCCACGCCCCAGTATCCCTGCTGACACCATCAGACATCAAGTCTGTTGCTGTCGGCGCAGCTCCGCAGTGGCTGCATCACTTACTGAGGCAGGAGGAAGCTCCGGCAGCAGCACAGCTAAGTGAGCTCAGGGGCGGGGCCGGGCAGCTCCGTGCTCAGGGGCGGGGCCAGGCACTCCGTGCTCAGGGGGCGGGGTCCAGGCAGCTCCGTCTCAGGAAAGAGCACTGAGTGCCTGGGCTTCCTGTTCAGTGCTCCGGGCCCCGCCACACAGACGCTGAGCAGATGATCCCTGCAAGAAGAGCCTGCTCCTGCGGAGGATTTCCCATTGGGCTGGTAAGTGGCCTTTAATTTACTACTGGTCCTCACCAGCTAGCCACCTCCACCTCCCTGGGGCCTTAAAGCATCAGCCAGCCTCCACCTCCCTGGGCCTCAGCATGCAGCCAGCCTCCACCTCCCTGGGGCCTCACCAGCTAGCCAGCCTCCACCTCCCTGGGGCCTCAGCATGCAGCCAGCCTCCACCTCCCGGGGGCCTCAGCATGCAGCCAGCCTCCATTTTCCCTGGGGCCTCAGCATGCAGCCAGCCTCCACCTCCCTGGGGCCTCAGCAAACCCAGCCAGCTCCATCTCCCTGGGGCCTCAGCATGCAGCCAGCCTCCATCCCCCTGGGCCTCAGCATGCAGCCAGCCTCCACCCCCGGGGGCCTCAGAAATGTAGCCTGCCTCCACCCTCCCTGGGGCCTCAGCATGTAGCCTGCCTCCACCTCCCTGGGGCCTCACCACTAGCCTGCCTCCACCTCCCTGGGGCCTCACCAGCTAGCCTTTCCCTCCACCTCCCTGGGGCCTCACCAGCTAGCCTGCCTCCACCTCTCTTGGGCCTCAGCATGCAGCCAGCCTCCACCTCCCTGGGGCCTCAGCATGCAGCCAGCCTCCACCTCCAACGGGCCTCAGCATGCAGCCAGCCTCCACCTCCCTGGGACCTTCATGCAGCCAGCCTCCACCTCCCTGGACCTAAGCATGCAGCCAGCCTCCACCTCCCTGGGGCCTCACCATGCGAGCCAGCCCTCCATCTCCCTGGGGCCTCAGCAGCAGCCAGCCTCCACCTCCCTGGGGCTCAGCATGTAGCCAGCCTCCACCTCCCTGGGCCTCAGCATGTAGCCTGCCTCCACCTCCCTGGGGCCTCAGCATGCAGCCAGCCTCCACCTCCCTGGGGCCTAAAGCATGCAGCCAGCCTCCACTCCCGGGGGCCTCAGAAATGTAGCCTGCCCCCCACCTCCCTGGGGCCTCAGCATGTAGCCTGCCTCCACCTCCCTGGGGGCCTCACCGCTAGCCTGCCTCCACCTCTTCGGGCCTCACCAGCTAGCCTGCCTCCACCTCCCTGGGCCTCAGCATGCAGCCAGCCTCCACCTCCCTGGGGCCTCAGCATGCAGCCCAGCCTCCATCTCCCTGGGGCCTCAGCATGCAGCCAGCCTCCACCTCCCTGGGGCCTCAGCATGTAGCCAGCCTCCATCTCCCTGGGGCCTCAGCATGCAGCCAGCCTCCACCTCCCTGGGGCCTCACCATGCAGCCTGCCTCCCCCCTCCCTGGGCCTCACCATGCAGCCTGCCTCCCCCTCCCTGGGCCTCACCATGCAGCCTGCCTCCCCCTCCCTGGGCCTCACCATGCAGCCTGCCTCCACCTCCCTGGGGCCTCACCATGCAGCCTGCCTCCCCCCTCCCTGGGCCTCACCATGCAGCCTGCCTCCCCCCTCCCTGGGCCTCACCATGCAGCCTGCCTCCCCCCTCCCTGGGCCTCAGCATGCAGCCAGCCTCCACCTCCCTGGGGCCTCACATCCCAGCCAGCCTCCACCTCCCGGGACCTAAGCATGCAGCCAGCCTCCACCTCCCTCTGGCCCTTACCTGCCTCACCCCTACTCAGCCGTCTGCTCCTGTGGTCCTCCTTATTTGCAGACACTAGTAGTTGGTAAGTAGGATTTGTGTCAAAAACCATTGTGCCCAACTCCCCATGTAGAGGCCCAGACTATTTCCACAGGGATGCTGTAAGCTCGGCTGCTTATCTGCTGCGCATCTCCCAGGCATCAGCAGGGCCAGACTGGTGGGATGTTCTGGATTGCTGTGGCCTACCTGACGGTGACCTATTTATCAGCCTGCTTTATGTAACTACTTACCTAATAGGGGGCTATATTCTTACCTACCTGCCTAATTATCTACTTACCCAAAAGGGGGTCTACCTCTTTACTGAATTTAGGAGCGTACCTATGTCCTGTATGAAGGGTTAACCTGCCTATTATATAATGAAGCAAAAATAACTAAGACTGTGTACAGAAGAGGAGCCCCAGAGCTGTCTGTGGGAACTTTAAATGTTAGGGGCAAAAGGGGTCACTATAACCATTGGGTTGCTATGTAAGGGGAGTCTGTACACAGGTGGGGGCAGAGGTAAAGAGGTGCCTCGAAAAGTAGTTTGTTAAGATTTGTGTGGTAAATTCCCGCAGAGACGATTACGGCTGGAGAAGTTCTCCATGGGGGTCTGGGCCGGATGAAGAAGAAAAAGGAAAAGAAAGCGACTCTCAACAGATTTAAGGGCCCTCTCCTGTGAGTCCCTGGGTGTCCGGGGGTTTTTTTGCTTCTGTGGATCAGTGCTGTATTCATTGTCATGTGACTTGAAACCCCTACATAGCGGTATTGTAAGTTATATCAGCATTTATATAGGGCAGCGTACACTTGTCCCTAATTGTAAAAACAACTGTACGCTTGTCCCTAACCCTGTGAATAATATCTGCTGTGCGCCAAGTTTACTTTCTTGCTGATGTTTATAGTGGTGTTTATTACAGCAGAGTGGCGGATATTGTATGTGGGCTCGTGGCGGCGGATATTGTATGTGGGGGCGGATATTGTATGGGGGCTCGTGGGGTGGATATTGTATGTGGGGGCGGATATTGTATGTGGGTGGTGGGGTTTTGTCCCAGGGCTGGTTTTTTGGCCCGCCCGGCCCTCCCGGGACCTTTGAGCGGATAGCAAGGAGAGCAGCTGCCGGGCGGCCCAGTGGGGGGATGTCCGGGTCCCTTCCTAAGGGCAACCGCAGAAGGGCCCACTTCGACCTGCGGTCCAAGACGCAAGGACACACCAAACTGCGGGGGGAATCCGGCCCCCTGGGGGTCACCCTGGCCGCACGGGCCCCAGAGTGAACCTGGGATTTTTGATCCTCCCCAGCCCCCAGGTCCAAATGTACGACCGTTCCACTTTTACCAAAAAGGGCTACAGGAGACCCCACACCTGCCCAGGTGGGTGAGCGAGTGGTTGGACCGTTTGGTCGGCCCTTTCCCTCAAGCTCCAGAGGTGCGTGGGGTACACCGACCCCAAAAGCGGGACGAAGGTGCAGTTGTGGAATGGTACAGTGCTAAGAGGATTTCCTGAAAGTCCAAACATCCCCCCGGGAAAACCGCAACCCCCAAAACCGCGGTAAGACTCTCCGTCCCAAAAGGGGGGGTCACGGAATACGGAAGGGGGGGAAGGCCACCTACCCCAAAAGGGGACCCCTGCTAAGGCCCGGACCCCTTAGTTGCTGGGGGTCCCAAGGACTGAACATGGGGGGCACTTTTGCCCGGGGCAGGGAGGAACCCGGGGGAATGTGGGTTGGGGAGGCGTCCCCTCCGGGTTTGCCCCCGTAAATTTTCCACTCGGTCGCTGCTGGGAAAAGACCGGGGAGATCCCCTGTTACTATTTTTGGGACATTTTGCAGGCCCTCCTGGACTGGGGGAGCTTAGTGCCCCTTTGGGGTGCAACCCACTGGTGAGCCCAGACCCAACTACTCCCACCCGGATAGGGATTTTTTGTAACCCATGGGACACCAGGACTACCCCACCGCCATACTGGCAATAGGACTGCCGGGGGGGCACCCAACATGAGGGGCCGTGGGCCCATTTTACCTCACAGCGCAGTTGTTGCCGTACTTTCCCTTGTTTTGGGATCTATGGGAAAAAAAACGGGAAAATGATAGATGTTACCTGCTGTAAATGAGTGTGCCAAACAAGTGCGATTTTTTAATCTGGGCCCTTTTCCCTTTGGGGTCCGGCGGGGAGATCCAGAGGAGACCCCCCTGATTAGAACCTCCTCTTGCCAGTCTCGAGAGGGGAATTTTGGCCCCGAGCAAGTGAGGGACCCTAACCGGGGTAACGCGGGGAAAAGCGTAAAGGTCATTATGGGGACCACAGGAACCAGGGTAGGATTGGGGCCTACCTCACTTTTGTACGGGACAATTTTATTTACCGGGGTGAAAAAGACGCCAACAAGGTGGGGCAGTTGGTGTTCCCCGAACACATGTCCGTATATCTTAGAACTGGCACATTCCCATTTTTGGGGGGGCCACGGGGGGCGGAGAAAACTAGGGAGCGGGGGGGAGGGGAACTTCTACGGCCCGGCATCTACGGCCCGGGGGAAGAGTTCTGTCGTCCTCCCCGGAGTGTCAGGTCCTTTCCCCTAGCCCCCATTTCCGGAGTCCATTGGTTCCTCCCCCCCATTATAGAGGTACCTTTTTGAGGGAATTGGGAGGATCTTGTGGGTCCCCTCCCTAAACCTTTAGAGGGCACCGCATACCCGGGTTGTCTAGATTAAGCCCCCGCTACCCCGAGGCTGCCCCCTCAGAAACACCTTTCTAAAGGGATAGCTAGGGAGTTTTTCCCCACTATTCACCCGTCCCGGATCCCCAAAAAATTTTACCGATCTTGACCCGTTTTTGTCCAAGGTAACCCAAAAAGCTATGCCCCTGCTAAAGATTTTCCCCCCTCGACCCCCGTGTACCATCCCCAACGATGGCTGGTCGAAGCCTTTAAAAAAAACCTTTTAAAAGGGGTGTTAAAAAAAGGTGGGGGACAAGGAAGGTAGGGATGGGACCACCTGTTGCCTTCTTTGTTTGCATCCGGGAATCCCAAGGGATCCAGGGTTCCGCCATTCAGCTGCTAATGGGAGACATCCCCGAGGCTCCTGGATATAGCCAAGAAAGCTGGGACAAGAGAAAACCCCCCACAGAAGTGTCAAGAGCATTAGCGATATCAGGACAGGCGCGGCGTATGCCCCATTGTAAGGGAGAAATGCAAAGGCCCAGGAAGCCCAGGCCCGGTTTTAAAAAGGACCGCAAAGTCAGGTCTTTTCACCCGGGGGCAGGGTGTCGTCCCCAGTACCAAACCCAAGAGCAAGTTTTAGCCCCAAGGGCAAGGGCCCCATGAACGTGAACGGGGGGGGTGAGGTGAATTACAAGTTTTTAGCCCGGAAAAAAAAAACCCTACCCAAAATTCCAAAATTAAAACCTCATCAACCCCGGAAGGACCGAGAAAACCTGGTGGTGCAAAAGGGGTCAGGGAAATCCCAAAAAAAGGAGTTATTCCCCCCCTCCGTATGCGGGTCCCTGTCAGAGGTCCAGAGACAGGAGGGCAGGGAGTTTTCTACAAGGAACCAGGGGTCTTCTTGAACGCCTGGCCGAACAAGTCACCAACATCTTGTCACCGAGCCTGGGCAAAAGGCGGGTTGGGGAACCCCACAGGGTACCCAAGCCCGAGGCAAGCCATTCGAAAGGTTTGGGGAAAAAGCAGCCCTGGGGGTAATAGAGAATCCCCAAAATGGGTGGCCCCGCCCCATCGTGATTATTCCTAAACCAGATGGGACTTGGTTTTTAAGCTTTGCAAGTTAAATGAAGTCTCCAAATTTGTCCCCTTCCCCATGCCAAGGGTCGCACTAGAAGGGGGACCACAGGTATATGACCACCTTAGACCTCACCAAAGGTAAAGGCAGGTTCCCCTCACAATCAGGCCCAAAGGGGAAATGGGGATTTTTTCCCCCCCAGAGGGACATCCATACTGTCCTTTCCCTTTTGGTTTTAGGGGCCCCCTGGACCTTTCAGATTTTTAATGTACATCACTGATGCAAAAAAAAACTATGCAGCCGCATGCCTATGATTTGGGGATTACAGCGCCGATTGGATTCCCATCTGTCTAAAATGCAAGCGGTTTCCTTGACGCATAGGGCTGCCGGGCTAAGGCCCAACCTACAGAAGTGCGCGATAGGGAAGGAGGCTCGCTACCTTTGGGGTTAATATCGGGAGGGGTCATAAAACCCCAGGTAGACAACCGAAGCCCTTCAAATTGGCCCAACCTGTGTCCAAGAAACAGGTTTAAAACCTTTCCCGGGGATTTCAGGTTAAAAACAAGGGTTTTTGCCAGGTTTTTCCCAATGCTGCCCTCTCAAGATCCCCAAGGGGGCAAAAAACCACCATAGTAATGGAACCCCGAGGGTGAGCAAGCCTTCCAAAGCCAAAGGAGGGTTTTTTGTAAGAGGCCCGTATTTATCACCCCTAATTTTTTCGGGGAAAGGGGTTCCTGGAGACGGATGCCTCAGAAGTCGGCTTTTGGGGGCTCTTGTCCCAAAAGGGTTAAGGGGGAAAAGCACCCCGTGGGTACCTCAGCCCGGGAAACTATCGCAGCCCAAAAAAATTTTCAATTGTAAGAGGGAATGTTTGGCCTAAAGTGGGGAATCGAGTCGTCAGGTATTACCTGGTCGAAGGCAAATTAGGGTATCACGGGTCATCCCCCCTAAAATGGATGGCCCAAAAATAAAAGGAAGAACGAGGTGACCCGGGGGGTTCCTGGCCACAGGACTTAATTCTGTTATTAAAACACCGTCCCCGGGTCCCAAAAAACAAAGCGACGCGTTTTTCCAATAATATTTGGGGCACAAGGTGCCCGCCCCACAGGTCGACAAGGGGGGGATATTAGGGGGCAACAGCAGGAAGGGTTTACATGGCATACATCCCGGCCCGGTCCTGGGCACCTTCCGATGTCCCGAACATGCCCCAAAGGGAAGGAGCCTTGGGGGAAAGAAAGGGCCAAAAATTTGATGGATTCGACAGTACAGCGCCCCCAAAAATTTTTAAACACATTTAAGGTTTGTTGCTTTAGCCAAATTTCCTGGGGCGGGTTTTTTTGGGGGTGAGCTAGAGCAGGGGGGTGCTCACTCCCTGACTCCCCCCCGTGGTTTTAAACCCGGAGTAAAAAGTCAGCGGGTTTAAATGACAAAATTTGGTTCAACCCCTGGCACCTTTAAGCCCTTGGGGGGAGACCCGCTGAAAACCAGCAGGAACTTACAACTGAAGTCAGTTTGGTCTCTGTTATTAGAGCCCAGACGGGGACGTTTGTTTTTGTTGTGTTTGTGCATGCCTTGCACTTTGCATTTTTTTTTTGCTGCCAAAAAAATACAAAAGCACCCGTTTTTTTTTTTTTTTCACCGGGAAATACGTCTCTGTCTCTGCCTAAAAACGTGAGTCACGATCCCAACCGAAAAGCTCACAGTATCCATAGGTTTAAATTTTTCCCTGATGAACCAAAATTTTTGTCCTTTTGGCATGTAAAAAAGTATACAAAAAAAATGTACAGAATAGCACGGGACTTACACATTCTATAGAACGTTTCAGAAAAAATAAAAAAAGGGCAACATGCCCATTAGGGCTGCCCCTTTTTTTGGGGTTTTTTTTGTCCCAAAATTGTTGACGCCCTTTTCTCTATAAAAATGAACTGTAGTAACCAAAACTAGGGCATTTATATGCAGGTACGACCATTTGAATGCGCCAAAAGTGGGTGCTTCAATATTTAGCAATGACATCTGTGCGCCACATTTTGCTATCCCTAGATAGGCACATAATTATCTATGCAAGGTAACCACATGTCAGTTTTTCTACGGGTTCTTTCTTTCAGGCCACTAACACCTTTTAATCCCCTTAAATCTGGCGTGGAGACGACTCTTTTCTGACATGTCGCCCTAAATCGTTACAGTTTTTCTTGCAATTCGACCCTATGGGAGATTTTTGACTCTTTTCAACATCTGTTTAATGGATACGGCCTGGTGTGTATGTTAAATAAAAGACAGAAACATGGTGTGTACCTATGCCAAATTAAAAATCATTGTGCAAAAAAAAAAAAAAAAAATCAGCTCACCTGAGATAATCATTTTGGGGGGTTTTTAAAAGGTGCAGGGTTTGAGATGAGAGTCTAAGTCCAGCATTCTAGCAATGGCATCCAATAAAACTTTTAATAAAAATTATCTATAACCATCCACATGAAGGAAAATTCTAATTGCTTCATCCTGAATAAGTCCTGACATAAGAAGAGAAATAAATTTAAGGGGTCACAGTAAAGAAAACTGAATTGTTTCTACATAAAATTAGACTGGGGGGGGGGGGTTTTTTACATCGTCTATTAAAACCCGAAGTGGCACAAAATGGAGGGGGGAAAAAAAATTATTGACCGACTAGTGTGAATGAGGCTTTAAGCGATAAAGCAGGTTTGAACTCCCAAATACACAAGAAAACAACATGTCTGCCTTACTTTCCCGTTTACCTCACTTTGTCTGTAACAAACCAGCAAAGCTCGCTCCTTATTTCCATGACAATAACGTGCATTCCCCTCCTGCCCTGTGTATTTTTGTGGCTTCTGTGGACTCCGTTCCTTTGTTCTCTCACCTGCTTTTATTTAACCACAGTGTTTCCTCTTCTACAAGTGATTATATACAGTTTTCTTTTATCGCCGTCCCAGAAACCATAAGTCCAACTTCAACATTTGTTTTTGTTGTAGCATGTACTGAGGATTCTTTTTTTGGGTTAAACCGATCCAGCCCAAATGATTCTGTGTCCTGCTGTCTATCATGTCACCCAAAAAAACTGCTTTTGACCATTAAATCTGTGTGACCCAAGGTTACCACATCCTGTTCTGTATCTTTTTTTTTCTGTTTCCCCTTCACTAATAGGGAAACAACCCTGTGTAAGGCTGTGTCTACACAGCACTGGTTTCTGGTCAGATTTTTGGCGGATTCAGTATTCAGAATCTGACGAAAATCCAACTGTAACCAGTGCCCCATAGACTGCAATAAAAAATCCATGCTGTAGTCTACACCGGAGGGATTTCTATGCCGATTTCTAACTGAGGGCCCCTTTGGGGGAAATTGGAACATATTCATTTCCGTTGGATTACCGTACAGTCAATCTACTGGGCCGGTGACAAATCCGAAAACCGACCACGTTTTTCAGCAAACCCGCGCAAAAAAATGCGGTACAGCGTTGTTAAAATACCGTCTGATTTTTTACGGTATTTTAACGTTAGCTGTGTAGACATAGCCTAAGGCTGCTTTCACACAGCGCAGTTTTGGTGCAGTTTTAACTGCGCTCCAATAAAACTGCCTTTATTACCAGCAAGCTCTGTGCACTTATCTAAACTGTTTGGAAAGTGA
The DNA here is from genome assembly GCA_025379985.1 of Phyllomedusa bahiana. Lineage (NCBI taxonomy): Eukaryota > Metazoa > Chordata > Amphibia > Anura > Hylidae > Phyllomedusa > Phyllomedusa bahiana. Next base: position 170,478 of record JAODAL010000724.1, on the reverse strand, counting down.
TGGATCAATTAGTGTGTTTGTATCAAAAAGACTTCAAACACAGTCATTGATTACTTACTTGAAACACCTTTTGACAACTGAAAGAAGCTTGCTGGTAATAAAGGCAGTTTAATTGGAGCGCAGTTAAAACTGCACCGAAACTGCGCTGTGTGAAAGCACTCTAAGCCTCTCTACCTATCAAATACTTAACAGGGTTATGCAGTACTCATAATACCCTGTTTCCCCGAAAATAAGCCAGTGTCATATTAATTTTTGCTCCTAAAGACGAGCTAAGACTTATTTTTAGGGGATGTCTTATTTTTCTATGAACAGTAATTCACATTTATTGTTGAACAAAACATCAACATGTATTAATATATTGTAGTGATTTCATCACAAACATCAGCATAAGCAGCCAAACTCCGAATTGCATAAAAAAATGCACCATGTCTTATTTTCGGGGAAACAGGGTAGTAGTCATAGTAATCATAGCAGCCTTTAAGGCGATGTTCACACGGCTTAACTGCGGGATGCAATTACTTCCCGCAATTACACCGTGTGGCCGGGGGCGGGGAGGGCGCGGGGGCCGGCACTTCGCCGGCCCATAGACATTCATTACCAGCGGTGCGTATACTGGTAATTCACATGTCACTTTTCTCCCCGCCCGGCGGATTCGCCGAGCAGGGAGAGGAGACGTAATCCATAGTTCTCTATGAGAACTGTGGATTATCGTAATGACTGGGCCGTTTTCAGCCCATAATTTGCGCACTTCGGCGCGTAATTACGGACCGAAATACGGCCCATTTTAAGTCGTGTGAACATAGCCTAAGGGTGCTTTCACATGGTGCTTTTTTTTTATACGTGTTTTTGTGCAAAAAAGCACAGCAATTGATGCGATACATTTCTGCACAAAGAAAGCATAAAAAACGCACCAAAAATGCACCGTGTGAAAGCACCCTAAGGGTATGTTCACACGAATTTTTGGGTCTGTGTGAAAATACGCTTTTAGATGGCTGTTTGGGTCCGTCTAAACAGACCCAAGCATGCATCTAACAATGAGCAGAGTGATTTACACTGCTCGCTATGTAAAACACGTATCGGCGTTCACACAAGTGATTGCCAATGCGTGTTTACATTGTGCCTTTCGGATCCATTCCAAGAATTGACATGTAAATTCTTGGTCCGAAAGACGCAGCAGGAGCCCTATAATAAACTATAGGGTGTGATCCTGCTGCATCCAACACGCAGCTGCATGTTGGATCTGATTGACGCTACGTTTTTGGATGCGATTTTCAGATCCAACACGGACCCAAAATCGTATTCAAAAATACCGTGTGAACATACCTTAAGGCTAGGTAGACACCATGTTTCTGGCTTCCGATTAATGTTCATGCCAGGCTCTATAAATTAAACTGATGCCAAATATTGTTAAAAAAATTAAAAAAAAGTATACATTTAACATCCCTGCCTTTCCAATCGCTGTATATATGGACTAGCAGGAAGCCTTCTGGCTGTCGGGCCTCATTAGGTACAGATGCTTTGCTCAATGAGTGCTGTACATACAGAGCAGAGGCTCAGGGGGTGTGATGCAGCGATGTCATCACGCCCCCTGCACTGCTGGGTCTAACCGGACACTAAGGGTATGTTCACACAGCATAATTTCGTTGCGCATTTTGCCGCGTATTTGTGCTCTAATACGGGTGAGATGTGTGCCGCAATTATGAGAACTATGGATTACGGCTCATCCCCCCGCGCATTCAATACGATCGTATTGTATGCGAGATGTGACATGTCAATTATTCATGGCGAATACGTGCCGCGAGTAATGAATGTCAATGGGGCCGGCGGGCTGCTGATCCCCCCCCGTGCCATTGGAGTGCGCGCATATTAGCCTGAGCTCCCGAAAGACACGATGTATTGTACTGTACACGCCACAATACATTGTGTGAACATACCCTAAGTCCCGGGGGATCTGGGAAAGGTGAGTAACTTTTTTAATTTTTATTAGCCTGGCTAATAGAGGGGGATGTATTTATAATGGCTTCTATAGGTTGCATGTATACTGGCTGCTACATTGGGCATGTATGTATACTGGCTACTACAGGGGGCATATATGTATACTGGCTACTACAGGGGGCAGGAATATATAATGGCTACTACAGGGGGCATGTATGTGTAACAGCTACTACAGGGAGCATATAATGGCTACTACAAGGGGCATGGGGGGCAAGTATATAATAATGCTATATGTGTATGTGTGTGTATATATATATATAACTACAGGGAGGATATAACTACTTATAGGGGGCATATATAATCTACCTGATATATCTACCTACCTAAAGGGGGCCTATATACCTAGCGACAAAGGCCTTTATTTGTACCTACAAGAGCCTATATACCTACCCACTTACGTTCAGGCAGCTTATGTAACTACCTACTAGTGTCCTAAATTCCTACCTATTGGGGAGGCCTATATACCTACCTAATGCGGGACATAGATACCTACTTATTGGGACCTATAAATCTACCTACTTAATGGGGCTCACAAAGCTGATTCTATATGTATACTTTACATGTGTAATACTGACCCACAGAACTGATAATCAGTCTGCAGTTATATAATATTGGTTACCCCATACTATACCCCTAAATGACATATTATGCACTTTATTATGTGCGTGTGATTCCAAACCTCCGATCCCCCCAATGGACGATTGGAAAAATTGTCTTGCATAAAACTGGTCCCTGGTGGAAAAAAAGTTGGGGACCTCTACCGGAATTACAAGCCAATTTTTATATATTTGTGGAATATCGATGCTGCACTTCTTCTATTTGACAAATTGCAAAGGGGTGCAGCTTTTGTGTTAAATGGGGTGTGTTTCATGCAAGTTCTTTCGGGGGCATAATCGACTGCAAGAAAGCAGTATAGTGTTCAAATCTGTGTGTACAATGGGAAAGGAAAATGTTCCTGGTTAGGAAGGGGGTAAACGGCTTGGTCAAGAACTGGCTAAGGTAAGCTACTGAAACGCGTAAGCGCTCTGTACATGCTGCATATGTATTCTTTTTGATACCGGAGTTGAAAGCCAAGTTTTATATATTTGCGGAATACACTGGACTTCTTCTATTTGAACAGTTGCCAAAAGGGGTGTAACTTTTGTTAAAAGGGTGTGTGGTTCATACAAGTTCTTACGGGGGCATAACCGAGTGCAACAAGGCAGTATAGTGTTCAGAACTGGGTGGAGTATGGGAAAGGAAGATGTGCCTGGTCAGGAAAGAGGGTAAATGGCTTGGTTATGAACTGGTTAAGGTCAGCTACCGAAACGCGTAAGCGCCCTGCACATGCTGTATACGTCTCATTTTTGATACTGGTGTTTAAAGCCTTGTTTTTTATTTTTGTGGTTTATGCCGGACTTCTTCTATTTGAACAGTTGCCAAAAGGGGTGTAGCTTTTGTTAAAGGGGGTGTAGTTCATGCAAGTTCTTGCGGGGGCATAACCGAGTGCAAGAAAGCTGTATTATTATTATTACAGTTTTCAAATCTGTGTGTACTATGGGAAAGTCAAATGTTACCTGCCCCCTGTGGTAACCATTACACATACATTCCTGGTTAGGAAGGGGGTAAATGGCCTGGTCAAGAACTGGTTAAGGTAAGCTACCGAAACGCGTCAGCGCCCTGCACATGCTGTATCTGTCTCATTTTTAATACCCGGGTTAAAAATCAGGTTTTATATATTTGTGGATTATTGATGCTGGACTCCTTTTATTTGAACAGTTGCAAAAAGGGGCTGTGATTCAGGCAAGTTCTCGCAGGGGCACATGTAGCTTGTGCTGCGACTCACAATCCCCATAAAGGAAGCTATCACAAGCTGGCAAGCATGTTTTAGTGATCCCTCTTTTATTTCCCGAGTGCAGCAGAGTGAATGACATGTGACCCAGAGACACTTCACAGCTTGCAGCAGAGGTGAATGACATGCTTCACAGCAGCCACTTCATAGCTTGCAGCATGTTCTCTGCCTCCTGCTATGTACCAGTATTTACTGGAGATAAAGTAAATGGTTCCAACAGCATAGGCCCAGTCACGTATACAGCAGCAGCAGCCGCCTCCTCGGTATATACTGTATACACTCCACCTGCGTGACGTCACTCTCCCGCCGAAAGGTGTGACCAAACTCTAGGAAAAAGTTCTCAGAGGAAGTCCCGCCTACAAACTTTTCCAAGACGCCGATTGGTCGCTCGCAAATCACTCTGCCCCAAGGCTGGAATCTGATTGGTCGCCGGTAGAGGAGCGGTTCGCAGCCAAGGGGAAAATATAGGGAGAGTAAAGGGAGTGAGTCCGGGAGAGAGGAGACGGAGGATAATGAACGGAGGGCTGCGGCCACTGTCATAGGAGCTGCCGACAACTGTGCGGGGGGAGCCTCACAATGAAGAGCCTAAAATCCCGGCTGAAGAAGCATGAAGTGACCATCACAGTGAGTATAGGCTGGGGGGACTCACGTGAGCAGGGGCTCACACTGCGGGGAATGCTGGGAGTTGTAGTTCTTATAGCAGTGATCTGAATTTAAAGGGGTGCACCATCATTTGCCAGGTTATCAGATTTCCTCCCCAAGCAAATGGCTGTGCGCATGCGATGCTTAAGTTGGCTCATTCTTCTGCTATTTGTCCTAATAAGTGTCCTAATTATGAAGCAGTAAAGTAAGGAGCGCGGTGCCTGCACATGACTCACACAGGACATTGCCTGCAGCCTAATCTTCTCTCTCCCTTTGAAAGGCTGTGGGTGGAGTTGGGGCATCAATTTCCTTTTGCTTTGCCCATCCTACTTGTAATGTTGTTGGACTAGCCGGGGCAGTGTGACATGGTATACGGTGCTGGATTTCTCCGGGCTGCCATTCATTGTCACCCGTGGGACTCCGGTTATTGTTTGTTCTAGGTGCGTCAGGTCAAGGTGACAACGCCTGCCCTCATTGTTTTCTGCCCTGCGACGCCTATAAATATCAACGTATTGCACAGGACTCCATTCATGTCGCTCTGTAGTTGTAGATATAGGATGATGGGTGTTGCCTGAATATACATAGTGATCTCAATGCATATCAGATAAGCAAGCGACTGTAAAAGTCCTTTGTGCTGGCTTTAAAGGGATTGTCCATTTTAGAATATTCTTATTTATTAGGTATATAATAGGATATCCTAAAACTTTCTTATATAAATGTATTAAATATTCTGCTCCTATCAGGGCTGTAGAGTCGGAGTCGTCATAAAAGGGACTGACTCTCTACGTGATCAGGGAGAGGAGGATGATGTAGAGGTAGCAAGTAGTATTCCCCCTCTGGTTCCTATTGTGTTACTGGGTGCAAAGAGATGTCTTTTGACCAGATGGATGGAAGCCGAGTTGCCATTAAATGAGATGATTTTATCTCAAATCAAATTGTACCTCATCGCTGATCAGGTGTTTACGGAGCGACACAAGGAAACAAAAACGAAAGCCTTTTTTTAAAAAGTGGAAGTTATTTATTGGCAAATTTTACACGCAAGAGGAAATAGATAAATTAATTTCTGTTTTTCAATATACCAAATGGTATCTTAGTGCAGCTTTAAGGGGCACTTTGGGAAGGTTGCAAAATAAGACTTAAAGTTATCTAGGACTCTGACATATAGGTGGCGAGAGAAGGTGACAAGGCACATAGGCACAAGTTCATGTATAGATTTTTGGCTTAAGTTAGGCTAGGTTATTTTTTGTTGTTAGAGATAAGTTATCAAGATTGGCTTATTATGAACATTGTATGTAGAAAATTAATGACGCTGTTATACATGTCCACAACTATATATCTGTATGGATTGATTTTGTGTCAATAAAATGTTGTTTAAAAAAAAAAAAAGGGACAGACTCCGACTCCTCCCAAAATATATAAGTAGTTGGGCCAGTTCGTTCGATGCAGTGCAAAGAGCAAGAGGAATTGGGTCCGGCTAGTGCTACTGCTCCCATATCTTCAGTCTTATCACATGAGGAGTGTAATTGATGACATGGAGCAGGCAAAACGCTGCCCCAGGGGAAAGATTCCGCTCCCAAAGGGGAAACAGATTCAGCTAAATTTTTCACCTTTTTTAAAGAAGTAGAAGAGTTCAAACCATTCATCAAAACTGACTGTGGCTGAGGCAATTCCTTTATACCCTGACATTGTTAGGCTATGTTCACACAGTGTATTTGCAGGGCGTAATTACGCCCCGCAATTACGCCGTGTGACCGGGGGGGGGAGCGGGGGACTGAGCAGGGGCCGTTTCTTCGCCGGCCAAAGACTAAATTGCCCGCGGCGCGTATACGCCGCTAGTAATTCACATTTTCAATTTATCTCCCCCCGGGCGGGGAGAGGAGACGTAATCCATAGACATCACATGAGAGGTAATGATGACATTAGCAGGCAAGCGCTCCCAGAGGAAAAGATGATCCATGGCAACAGTATTTCGCACAAATTTTCACTGTTTTCAAGAAGTGAAGAGTTCACCATTCTCGAAAATGACTGTGGCTGAGCATTCCTTTTAACCTGGACATTGTTAGAGATGTGGCCCTGTGGTCACCGCTTTGCCCCAATCCCAAGTTAGTGTAGAGAGGCTGGTCTCTGGCCTGGAAATAATGAGATCAGATGTGAGGTCATGTATGCAGGACCTGATGGGGGGCAATACTATTTCTCAGAACAAATTCAGAGACTCCACAAACGTTCCTGCAGTGTTTTGCACATTTACATTTTTTTTTGTGTTCTAAAGTCCTATCCAATAAATATATTTTACACTGACAAGCAAAATGGTAACAATGTTTTGAATTTGTGACTTTCAGGCTCCATATCTCACCATCCACTACAGCTTTGTACATGAGGCTACTGTAATTTTATATACAGTCATCTTACCTATCTTGTACATAATTTTGACTTGCAGGTGTTTAGCATCTGCTCAGTTCTGCAGATTCTTTTCTGTAACTGCATTGTTACTGTTTTGCTCCTAAAAATAAAAATGTTAACTATTATTATTTTTTTAGTATTTGGGAAATCCACCTTTGGTTTTCAATACTGCCTGAATCCTTCTGGGATCAGATTCAAGCGTATCTTGACCAAAATCTGATCCCAGGTGTCTTCTACACATTCCTAATGTTTGTGCAGACTGGACTTGGATACAATTACAGCTTTTTCTTCAACTCTACCAACAAGTGTTCAAAAGATCAAAACATTGTTACCCTTTTGCTTGTCAGTGTCTGTTCTACCTAAATAGCTTGATTATTGTATCATAAGGTGATAAACAGCCTGATGTTACCATTTTATTACAGTAAAGTTATCACTAAAACATGCACCATGTATGAGTGAGTCGGAGGTTTGGGAAATTGAGGAGTCGGAGTTGGGTCTTTGGCTTGCCGACTCCACAGCCCTGGCTTCTATGCTAATGTAGTCGGTCCCTATCTCGAAATAGAAAATGGTACAGCCCACGTTTCTGTCCGTGATCACGGCTTCTATGAGCAAGAAACTGTATAAGCCATTGGTACAGGCCTTAAAGGGCTTGTCCATTTTATAATGTTTTTCTTTATTCTGCATATAATAAGAAACCGTACAACTTTCTAATATACACCTATTAAATATTCTGCTCCTATACCTCTTTTATGCCTGTGCGGTCGGCCCTTATCTAGAAACAAAATAGTACATCCCACAATACTGACCATGGTAATGGCTCCTGAGCTATCAACTGTAAAAGCCATTGGTGCCAGCCTTAAAGAGATTGTTCATTTTATGTTTTTATTTATTATGCATATAATGGGAAACCACAGAACTTCTTAATATACATGTATTAAATATTTTGCTACTTTACCACTTTTATGTCAATGCAGTCGGCCCCTATCTAGACATAGAAAAAGGTACAGCCCACATTCCTTTTCATAGTAATGGCTTGTATGGAGTAAGGCCGGGTTCACATGGCGTATTGCAGGGCGTAATTTCATTAGCGCAATCCATTTGTCATTCTTGTCAGACGTGCGCTAAATTACAATTGTAAAATACGTGGTGTGTGATTGATGCCGCTTATTAAACGTTAAAGTCTATGCAAGTTGTATTGTACATTGTATGGGGTGCATTTCAGCGACATTATGCCCAAAAGCCACGCAAAAATATGTACCAAAAGATGCCGTGTGGACACCCTGTAATGGTTAGTTCTCACTGCTGCTTTTCAGCCTCCATATAACTCCATAAAATCCACTGCAAGAATCGACTTTCACTGTTTTTTTTTTTTTTTTTTTAAATCGCTGAAAAGAAATCGTTGCCGAAGGAAATCTGTGTCCTGTAGCCCGCCGGCCCCATAGACATTCATTATTCTCGTCGCGTATATGCAATGGATAAATGACATGTCACTTCTCTCCCCGCTCGGCGTATTGTGCGAGCAGGGAGAAGAGACGTAATCCATAGTTCTCTATGAGAACTGTGGATTACCGCAATGACTGGGACGTATCTCGCCCTGTATTTTGCGCAGTACGGCGCGCAATACGGGATTAGATACGTCCCATTTTAAGCCGTGTGAACATAGCCTTACTACCTCTAGCAGCGTCTTATCATGTGACCACCACACAGGTCATGTGACCCTGGTATCCAGGTAACAGTGTATGGGGGAGCAGAACTTCTCCAGTATTACCACCTCCAGCAGTATCTTATCATGTGACCACCAAACAGGTCATGTGACCCTGGTATCCAGGTAACAGTAGTGTCTGGAGGAGCAGAACTTCTCCAGTATTACTACCTCCAGCAGCATCTTATCATGTGACCACCACACAGGTCATGTGACCCTGGTATCCAGGTAACAGTAGTGTATAGAGGAGCAGAACTTCTCCAGTATTACTAGCTCCAGCAGCATCTTATCATGTGATGACCACACAGGTCATGTGACCCTGGTATCCAGGTAACAGTAGTGTATGGAGGAGCAGAACTTCTCCAGCAGTGTCTTATGTCTGTGGAGAAGAGGCCTCACAGTCTTGCGTCTCATGTTTTTGCTTTGTTTTACAGGTAACTTTATTGCTGGAATCAACATATTGTTATTTCAATTCAGTTACCCCATGCAACCCTAGTGCTGACCAACTGCCAGGAGGTCACATGACTGTTTAGCCCATACAGTTAGTCCACGGCAGTCATTACTATAGACAGGAATATGGGCCATATATTTTTTGTTTTCCAGATAGAGGCTTACTGCACTCTATCTGGGGCAACATTTTTAATACATGTATATTAGAATATTCTTTGATTTCTTATTCTGTAAATAAAATATAAAGTAGACGACCCCTTTAATTGCCGTATGGATAGGTAGACTGTCACCTCGGCTGCTTCACCAAATGTTTTTCATTGTTGAGATGTTGGTCATCAACTTTGCATCCATTAGTTAGTTACATTGTTGCCACAGACATAACAATATCCCTTGACATTTGAATTGTTAATGATTCTTGCTGTACACATAATCTCTTCTAAACTAGTTTCTAGTCTTAGGGGCTGTGCACACGGCCGCCGGGGGTCCCCCCTTTCACATAGGGATGTTCATATTCTTTCTGAAAACCGGACGGAAGAATGAACATATTCTATGTTTTTCAGACCGCCAGCGGTCTGAAAAACCGTCGGGCAGAAAATCTGATTCTGTGCAGTGGGGACCGCTGCACAGATTTTCCATTAAGGTCCGTGTAAAAGTTTTTCAGCCGGCTGAAAAACCGTGCCTTGTGGACATGGCCCTAAACTGCTTCATATAAGAGTAATATACTTAATATTTACTTAATACCCAATGTATCATGAAAAAAAGTTATTATAATGAAACTCGTTGTTTCCGTTAGACTTTGGGAATTTGTAACTGGTGTCTGGAGCGCTGATGTGAACCTGACCCCATCTAACCAGCCAGTTAGGCTCTGATCATATTGATCATGAATTTGTTGCATATCGGTTTTCCCTATTACCCGACCTTGGGAATAAGGATTTTGGATAAGGAGCAGCCGTTGCCTATCTCTAATACTCTGCATAGCAAAGTGATAAACGTGTGGAGAATTGTGCCTCTGGATCATTGCACAACTACAAAAGGGGAACAGGTAGCAGATACTATTTTATTATACACACATAAACCTACTGTAACACACAGGAGAGTGCAGGGAGTTCTGCTTCTTTTCTGATGTATATATGACTAGAAAACGGCTCAGTGAGGGAGCCGAAATGTCGGTTGTAAGCATGTGGGAATAAAACATCGTTTTGGTTTTTTTTTTTGCACTTTTACCTGATGAGTGCTGCAATATTTTTAGGACTATATTCATTGTGGAAGTCTTTTTTTTTTTTTTTTTTTTTTTTGACTAATGCTGGCATCCCGCTACAATTTTTTTGATAGTGCTGCTGGATTTTTTATGTATCTTAATCTATCTATATCTAGAAAGAAGGAGAAAAAACAGGAGGGGGCACACAATAGTGTAAAACCTTAGCAAGAAAATATAAAATAGCAAATAAAAGGCTCACCATATGGGGTTGTGTAAAGGAGAGGCACAACACTCAGATGCGTTTGAAGGGCTGTTTTTTCCGTCGCCCTTGCACGGCTGCCTTGGTCCGAAAAATATCCAGGTCCTGTAATGAACGTGGCAAGAGGTACTGTAGAAATCCCTGTGGAGGATAGTGGTGGACCCGGCGCACTCAGCAAAAAATCGGCGTCTCAAGCAATGGTATATTAAAACCATTAACATTTTATTCTAAAACTATCGGGGCTTTAAGGCCCTGACAGAATTAAAACAGTACGAACAATAAAAACAAGTGCACAGTCGACCGTTTCACCGTGGAAAAGCTGCGCGAAACGCGTCGACTGTGCACTTGTTTTTATTGTTCCTACTGTTTTAATTCTGTCAGGGCATTAAAGCCCCGATAGTTTTAGAATAAAATGTTAATGGTTTAAATATACCATTGCTTGTGACCCCAATTTTTTTTTGCTGAGTGCGCCGGGTCCAACACTATCCTCCACAGGGATATCTACAGTCTATCTATCGCCCTCATCTGGTATCCCTAAAGGGGACGCTCATCCTGGCACATATAAAGAGCAGTGCAGAACATATAGTAACGCACTGTATTGTAGAGCGGCACCACTAGACCATTAATGACTGCATGTACCTCACTAATACAGGGGTATTACAACTAAAATGTTCAGGATAATTGGTTGGCTGTTCCATCAATCACATGAGCCGCAGATCAGCAGTGTCTGTGACGTTGTATATTGAAAATATTGTATCCTGAGACCACTGTATTTAGCTCAAAGGAGTCCCATCATAAGTCCCACTGTAATAATGGAAATTATAACTACAATAAAGAACTGGCTCTCCTTGGAGTAACTACCCCTGAAAAAGGCAATCCTACAGTAGTAACTCCAATGGTTCTAATTGTGATATGAGCTTGAATTTTCATACACATTTCTGTTGCCATTTAATGCTGCTTCATCAGTGGGTCCAAAAGGATAGGTAATCAAGTTGTACTGTGATGGGCCAAAAAGATTAACACTGTTCACAGGGCGTATAGCAGCGCATACTGTGTGTGCTGCTATGCGCCTGCTGTTTTAGAAGTAGGGGCTAGCCAGCACGTTCTTCTAAAGTGCTCTGGCCTGGCCTCCATCCACTCTCCCATTTCCAGGCACGTAAGCGCTGCAAAGAAGTGACATGTTGCTACTTTTCCAGGTGCTCATTACGGGCAGGGAAATACACAGCTTAATCATGGCACCCAATGATTTTAATGTTTTTTGGGGGCATACTGTAGTGTATTGTAGCGCAATTACATGCTGAAGTATGCCCCGCAAATACGCAATGTGAACCTACACGATCACACATTCTGTCTCAACCGGAGAGTCCATGTAGACCTAGGGTTAGTCCTCTTTTGTATTTATAATTCTCATTATAAGGGCTTGTTCACACAGAGTTTTAACTCCGTGTTACATCCGCTTTTTAGATCCATCTCGGGTATCGAAAGGACGGACCCAGAGACGGATCTAAACCATTAGCAGTGAGATGATCACTGCGGGCTATGAGGAAGACGCAGCGGTGTTCACATGAGGGATCGCTGCTGCGTGTTTCCATAGCGCAGCTCGGGTCCGTCTTTGAAAGAATTGCATGTCAATCACAGTTCAGAACTATCCACAGAGTCGCTATGACTTAGTTTCACTTGATCATCATCATCATTGGATGTAGACGATTTTAGATGCAATAAGCAAACTTAATTATTGCTTAGCAATTACCATGGTTTGGTTACTGTTTTCATGAATGAAAGTTAGGTTTTAGGGGGTATGACTTTTGTACTCGTATTCCAATTTGTTTTACAATTTTTTTTTTTCTATGATTTTTGTTTTAATCATTGACGATCTCGGACTGGCCCATAGGAGAGCAGGGAAAAGCCCCTGGGTGTGGCAGGCCTGGGGCTGTTTTTCAGGGAGAAAGGCAGGAGGCATGTGCAGTCATGTACAGTAGCTATATAATTGACCTCAAGAATCAACTCCACTGATGGGCCCCAAGCAGCCCAGTCTAGCACTGAATAGATATTCAGCTTTATAATATACTTAGTCTCCTTTGCGTGCATTGCATAAGATCTGTTTGCTACCAGTGAATAAGAACATTCTTTTCTTCATCACGTGGCTGGAAACCTCTACAGATCTGGCGCTGCTGACAGGTGAGTGCTTTCTGTAATGTATCCAGTTTAGACAATCTACAGTAAAGCTGTGCCTACACGGCAACGTTAATGTCGTCCAAAATCCGACGGCATTTTAACATTGCTGAACTGTGGTTTTTGGGCCAGATTTGCTCTAAAAACAGCAGTCAGTTTTCGGATTTGCCGTTGGCCCTGTACATTTAATGAAGATACAGCATGTTTTAAAATCCACCGGAATACGACGGAAAAATCTGTGCTATGTAGACTACAGCAGGGTTTTTTTTTTATTGCTGTCTATGCAGCATTGGGTACAGTTGGATTTTCGGCAGATTAAAAAACCCTGGAACCCCTTTTTAAATTTTTTGGGTTTAAAAGAAAAACGCGCCCTTTTTTGGGGCTTTGGGGGATCGGGGTGTCAGTGCACCCCATGGGGGGGAGGCCCCCGGCCCCCTTTGTCTTTCCGGGTTAATAAAAAAAAAAAAAAAAAAAAAAAAAAAAAAAAAAAAAAAAAAAAAAAAAAAATAGATTCAAATCCTAAATAATGGATCATGATCGTGTAGAACCGGTCTTAGGGCAATCGTTCACAAGTACGTACGTGCCGCATATTCGTGTGTTGAGACGGGTGATCAGTGCAACCCCGGCAACTGGATCCTCAGACCCCTAGTTTAGTGATCGGAATAAATGACATGTGTTATCTGAATAACATGTGTAATTCGGCAGCCTGTTAGCGCAAATACGCTGTGAAATGTGTGCCGAAATTATGCCGTGTGAACCCTTACAGACTTTAGGCTGAAACCTTTTTCTTGCACTAGAGTAGGATAGTTTTCTGTTACTTAGACCTGGTTCACACATGCGTAGAGGTTCTGTTCAGAACCTATGTCGCATGTTCTGTCAGGAATGAAGGAAAAGATGCACTGCAGTATTTTTATTTTTATTTTCTCCGAGCTGGACACCATGGCAGAGACCCAACGGACCCATTGTAATCAGTAGGGACCGTCGGGTGCCGTGTGTGTCCGTTGTGAAAAGGACCTCTTGGTGCCCATTTTCCGAACGGAGCCTCCAATGCAGATGTGAACCAAGTGCATGAAATATTGGCCACACTGAATACATTATAGCAAACTGGCACATATAAGTAGTATAAGGTGCATACAGATTAACCAATGTCAACTAGTGATTCACAAAAAAACATAAAATGTTATATGTAAAAAAATGGCATTAATAAATTTGAGATGTGTACTGCGGCGTATCTGCAGTTTTCAATAGATGCAACATGGTTGGCTTTACATTATATGTGCGGTTTAAAATAGCATAGTAATCTGAAAAATTGCATAATTGTTAGCATTAGTGCCAGGCATAGTTTTTTTATGACCAAAGCATAGTTTTGCCTCTAAACAAATAATGAATCAGACCACACAGACCGTATTTGGAGTTGGAAAGCAATCTTTTCCCCCCCAATTATAGTGCAAGTGATATGAGAAGAACAGTGTATTTCTGTTCCTCTGAGTCTACATGGTTGAATTTAGTGGCCCTGTTTCTTTAAATGGGTTGTTCTTTAAAGGGGTGTACACAACCCTTTTGAATACACTGAAAGCTGAAGCAGGACAAACCAGGCCTGAAATGGGGTTTTGCCACAAAGGCATTTCATGTCTGGTTTATTTTGCTTCAGCTTTCAGTGTGTTCGAAAGGGGCGGTGTATGATTTGTTTTGACTGCATATCACGTAATACATACAGGCTTCGACTGGCCCACATGGAAACCTCCTGTGGACCCCTGAGCATGGCAGACCTGGAATTGCCTTTCAACTGCATATACTTTCTTGGGAGAGTCAAAAAAAAAAAAAAAAAAAAAGAAGCAGAGTGTAAGAGTATGTTCACACGATGTACTGCGTGCGTACAATACGCGCTGCAGCGCATTGTGTCTTTCGGGAGCTCGCGCTAATACGCGTGTACTCCCACATTGCGGGGGGCGGCAGCCCGCCGGCCCCATTGACACTAATTATTTACATTCATTGACATATCACTTTTTATGGAGGCGTAATCCAGAGTACTCTATGAGAACTCTGGATTACCGTAATTTCGGCGAACATCTCGCCCGTATTAGAGCGCAAATGCGCACCGAAATTACGCTGTGTGAATATAACCTTAAAGGCATGTACATGACTCTACATTAGCTGTAGGGTGGGCCCCAAGAATCAACTACACCAATGGGCCCTAGGTAGGTATTTCAGGCCAACACTGACTACATACAGTATATATACAAAATAGTCAAAAATTATCTGCACTCCAGTTATATTAAGTTTTTGTTGGTCGCACTGCTGTTTTCTTATCAGTACTTTCTGTACTAAGTCGCTGTTACTAATGTGCAGGTCTGAATGTCAGCTCCTTTGTGACTGCAGCACAGGAAAAAATGGCGGCACCCACTTGTGATTTGCACAAAAGAGCAGCGTGCAATGATTAACTTTTTTTTTTTTTTTTTTTTTTTGTGGTCTGAAATTGTCTGGTGCTGATATTTATCAAATACTTTGTTTACAGTGTGGAGAAAGTGTTTTGTGAATTGGTGTGTATGAATGGATGAAGACTTTCAAGGAAGCTCTGCCGTAGCAGTCCTCTCCTCCTTCATGGCTGATATCTAAGGGTGTTGTGGTGTTGCATGGCAATGCACCTCCACCCACTGTCAACACTTTCTGAAAGCTTTGGAAAACGTGTATGAAAACTGTCTAGGTCTTTCCTTGTTGCCCATAGCAACCAATCAGAGCGCCCCTTTAACTTCTTTCAAAGCGCTGTATGAAATGATAGGGAGCTCTGCTATTGGCAACAAAGAAAGTCTTTGACCTAGTCAGTTTGTTTTGAGGTGTTAAAGCATTTTTCCTGATCTTGTCCCATAGGACTATCGTCTTTCTAGTCCTCTAGCCCTAAGGCTGGGTTCACACGGCTTATTTGCGGGGCGTAATTACGCCCCACAATTACGCCGTGTGGAAGGGGGTGGGAGGGCCGGCACCTCGCCGGCCCATAGACATTCATTACCAGCGGCGCGTATACACCGCTGGTAATTCACATGTCCATTATCTCCCCGCCCCGGCGGATTCGCCGAGCGGAGAGAGGAGACGTAATCCATAGTTCTCTATGAGAACTGTGGATTACCATAATGACTGAGACGTATTCCAGACATAATTTGCGCACTCCGACGCGTAATTACGGACTGAAATACTTCCCATTTTAAGCCGTGTGAACATGGCCTAAGAAAGGTCTGCACAACTTAGCAGGATACGGTGGCTAAAAACACCTTGGACTGCCCAAGACTTCCTAGGACCTCCCCCATCCTCTGTGGGTCTTTGCGGGTCGCATGTGGGCCACGGATCACATTGTGCAGGGCTGTTCCAAGAGGACAAAATTTCATATGCTAGGAGCTGAAGACAGTGGTGCGTTTGTGGCTCGCAGCTGAGCCTAAAACATTTCTAGAATGTGTTTGTCTTTTCTGAAAGTGGATAGAAATAAATTTCACAGCCGGAGTGTGGATAGTTTTTGATAATGTTTTCGCCCTAAGGCTAGGTTCACACGGCTTAACTGCGGGACGTAATTACGCCGTGTGGGCAGGGCGGGAGCGGGGGGCCGGCACTTCGCCGGCCCATAGACATTCATTACCAGCGGCGTGTATACGCCGCTGGTAATTCACATGTCCATTATCTCCCCGCCCCGGCGGATTCGCCGAGCGGGAAGAGGAGACGTAATCCATAGTTCTCTATGAGAACTGTGGATTACCGTAATGACTGGGACGTTTTCAGCCCGTAATTTGTGCACTCCGGCGCGTAATTACGGACCGAAATACGGCCCATTTTAAGCCGTGTGAACATGGCCTTATACATCTGAAAGTTTGCACTTTACTTGAAAAAGGCTCATCTAGAACCAAAATGTCACTTGTATTTTAGTGAATAAAAGGTGACGCCCATCATGTTTTCAAATATTTTAGAGCATTTTGTCCTCCCCTATTTGTATGCATTTTCTTTTTTCCAGCTTCCACAGAACGGGCCTGTGCTCTTGCTTTATTCTCCTTGAAGCACTTGCTGCGATGATCTGTCTGATCCAGAGTCACAGCTCACTTTCTGGGTTCTGTCTCCCACATACACACGCCCTGCAGCTGGAATCTAAAGAACGCTAAAGGTCCTTGGATGTATGTAGGGTGGGAGCGATTATTCTTCCCGTTGCCTTTTTCTGGAGGATATATATATATTTTTTTTAATGCAAGAATAAATTCCTCATGGTGACACAATGATGAAATCCAGATGTTACACTACCTGATGCTGCATTTTTGTAAGAGCCTCTGATCTAGCAGGAATTACGCAGAATGGGGGCTGGGAAGGGCTGAGCTCTGTGGTCAGGGCTCTGAGGTCTCAGCTGACGCTCACTGACCTCCATATATTACATTTATGGAGGAGGATTTTTGGTTCATTATGGTTTACTGCGCCCTGACTTACAGAAACACTAGAAAGATAATTTTTGGGGTCTTTTTTGCCCTTCTTACTTGAATTTATCTTGCCTTTGTGTTTGGATTTATAGCCATTGTTGTAAATCATGAATCCAAACTATGAAATTGTGTACACAGTGCTAAGTGTATGTTCAGACGGCGTAATTGAAGGGCGTACTCTTGGGCATAATTGTGCAGCAATAGGCCTGAAGTATGCCCCGCAAATACAGCAAAATCATAGCACTTATTGAGTGCTACGATTTCACAGCATATTCCCCAGCCGGGGAAAGGGAGAGTAGAATCGGGGCCAGGTCAGATTTTTAGAAGTACGTGCTGGCCAGCACATACTTCTAACAGCAGGCGTATATTGGCGTGCATAAATACGTGCCGCTACGCACCGTGTGAACCTACTCTAACCATACACAGTAGATCAAAGCAAAATGCACCAATCTATTTGCATGGGAACAGCCAAACAGTCCATTGAGGGCACATGGATAGTGGTGGTAAGGATCAGGCTATGGTGGATTTCCTTATGAGTGATCCTTTTGTTCCTGCAGCAGTGTAAGTGTAGTAAACATGGAACCGCCACTGAAGAAACATGCATGGAGAGCTGAGTGAAGCATGCATCTATAGATAGGTCAGTGGGCAATAACTGGTGGCATATGGGTGAATAATGTATACAGCTACCTACTGCAAAGCCTTTTACACCAATTAGTACCTCTGTAACACTTTTTTTTTTTTTTTTTTGTCCCACCTACAAAAAAACAAAAAAAATACCTGTGTTCCTCCATGTGAAAGTGAAGTATGGACCTGTAGGTTTCTTTAGCTTCCATATTATCAATCCTTAGTAAGGCCGGGTTTAGGTGCCCTTGCTGTCTTTGGAGTGTTACTCATGGACCTTGCCGTGTGTCCTTTCTGCAGGTAATGTTACTGTGGTGACATATGGCCATTTTTGCCATGCGCTTGCTGAGAGTGTTGCCATTCTCCTCTCTGGGGGAAATCATGAACCGGACATTCCACATTCATCAGACAGAACATGATCTCTAGGATTAGGACTTGCTGTTGTATCTGTTTCCTACAGTGTAAAAAAGTACAAGCTCACATAAATAATAGGTCACATGAATGAGTTACTGTGGGCTTAGTTTTAGTGATAAATATATTGTAATAAGGTTTTAGACTTGCTATTTATTGCAAAAAATGCCTTTTTACCATCACAGTTGAGTTACATAGTTTGTAAGGCAGACGTCCATCAAGTTCAGCCTATTTTCCTATGATGTTGATCCAGAGGAAGGCAAAAACCCCCATGAGGTAGAAGCCAGTTATCCTCATTTCAGGAAAAAATAATTCCTTCCCGACTCCAATCTGGCAATAGGAACAAATCCCTGGATCAATGACGCTTCTCCAGAATCCTAGTCACTATAACTTGTAATATTACACTCTAGAAAATGCATCGAGACCCTTTTTGAACTTTGTTTATTGAATCCACCATAACCAGTTTTTCGGACCCCACTGCTCTTACAGTAAAGAATCCCTTTCTATGTTTATGTAGAAACTTTCTTTCCTCAAGACATAGAGGATGCCCCCTTGTTCTGGATACAGTCTTGGTATAAATAGATTGTGGGAGAGATCTCTATATTGACCTTTGATATATTTATTATGTCCTCCTGAATCCGTGTTTTCTCTTAACTAACTAATCCTAATCTTGCTAATCTTTCTGGGTATTGTAGTCCACCCAGTTCTTTTATTATTTTTGTTGCCTGCCTTTGTACCTGTTCAAGCTCTACAATGTCATTCCTGTGCACTGGTGCCCAAAACTGTACACGATATTCCATGTGTGGTCTAACCAGTGACTTGTATAATGAGACTAATGTTCTCATTGTGTGTATCTATGACCCTTTTAATACACCCCATGATCCTGCTTGCCTTGGCAGCTGCTGCCTGACACTGGCTGCTACAATTAAGTTTACTGTCCACCAGGATTCCCAATTCCTTTTCCATGTCACTTTTACCCAGCGTTTTCCCATTTAACATGTAATCATGTAATTGCTTTGTCCTTCCCATGTGCATAACCTTGCATTTATCGGTGTTAAACCTCATCTGCCACTTCTCTGCCCAGGGTTCCAACTTATCCAGATTCCTTTGTAATAACACATTATCCTCTATTGTGTTGATTACTTTACAGAGATTAGTATCATCTGCAAAGATCGATATTCTACTGGTTACGCCAAAAAACTGTTTTTGACATGCACTGGACAAAAAACTCAGTTTTATGAACGGTTTTAGTTTTCAGTGATTTTTTTTTTTTTTTTTTGTCCACTGCCATGTAGACCTCAGACTTCTGCACTTGTGCACAGGTATATTGGCCCACTCCTTGCGAGCAAACTGCTCCAGCTGACTCGGGTTTAAAGGGTTTATTCTCCAGACTGCATGTTTCAGCTCTGTCCACAGATGTTCCATAGGATTTAGATTAGGGCTCATAGAAGCCACTTCGGAGTAGTACAATGTTTTCTTCTTAGCCATTTTTGGATTTTTCTAGCTGTTTGTCTTTGATCATTATCCTGTTGAGGGACCTGAGACCAAGCTTTCTGAAACTAGGCAGTACATTTCACACCAGAATACCTTAATGACTTAAAGATTTCATTGTACCGTGTACAGATTCAAGACACCCTGTGCCAACTGCAGTAAAGCGACCCCAAGACATGACCGAACCTTTACCACAACAATGTTCTTTTTTTGCACGCTTCATTTTTGTGTGTGTGAACATTAAGCTGATGTGACTTGCCAAAAAGCTTCTGTCTTGGCTCATCTGTCCAAAAGACATCTTCCCAGAAGCTTTACTTGTCAATCATACATCAGTGGTTTCCTCCTCGGACATGTTCATTTTGGCAAACACCGCAACGGAAGGTGCAATCTGATGCTGATGTACCTTGTAACTTCTAATCTCTTTAGAAGTTGTTTCGGGCTACTTGGTTACCATTTGTATTATCGATCTCTTCAATTTGTTATCAATTTTCCTCTTATGGCCACGTCCATAGAGGTTAGGTACAGTCCCATAGAACTTCTGAATAATAATAACTGTAGTAACGGCAACATCAAGCTGTTTGAAGATGGTCTTATGGCCTTTCTTTACATGTTTGTAATTTTATTTATAATCTTCTGAGAACGCTCTCTTTAGCTTTATAAGGTCCATGTACAGTGTGGTACACACCATGATACCAAACAGCACAGTGACTACTTTTCACCCTTAAAAGCTTGAGGATACATATGATGCTAATTACAGGACACACCTTAGTTTAACATGTACTTATGGTCAAATTATTTTCAATCTTTTCTAGAGATACCATCATTTTTGTCCTGGCCAACTTCATTGGTTTGTTTTCTAAAAATGTTTCAGCTGAACCACAATTTAAATGCAATTTCATTAGTTAATTTTCAGTAAATGTATTATTACTGTTTTAAGATATTTCAGTGACTACTGTGGGTTTCCCTGTTTTTTTTTCAACATAATTGTGCCAACAATTTTTTTTTTTTTTCACACGTGTGCTTATTGTGAGGAAAAATCCACTCAAAATATGACAGTTCTCTCTCCAACTTCATCTAGCCAGATCTCACAGATGGCCTCCAGCCCCCCCAGGAAAGCTCAATTTACACGTTAATCAGCACAGCCAAGACCCATTGTAAATGCTTTCCATAGGAAGCCAACACAGCAGGACATGTGGACATCTCAAAAGATCCCTCATTTCCATTAATTAGCACTGAACAAATGTGCCCTCTCCAACTCCAAGAACAAAGACTTCAATTAATCCAACCGACACGTCTCCGATATTTCATATAGATTTATAGGCGATCCATTCATAACTGGTCCATGGCGAGTTCATATCTTAAAATATGGAACTCCCCGCACACATAGCCACTACTCCCATGCTTCTGGCATGGGACCGGATATCCAGAACTGACCTAGTGGAGCCCATATGATAGGGGTGTCTGGTACCCGGGCGAGTGTAGTCAGCCGGTTCTGATGGTGGCATCGGCTCGGTTCTCTGCCAATGCCCTGCCGCGTTATGGTCCATTTTTGTGTTTGTCAGAAATTGCATGGCCAGAATGGGAGGAGTTCATAGACCGTCCCAGGGGTGTGTGGGGGCGTGTAGGGGGCTGCCACGTGGGCGGTCCCCTCACAGATATAAGCAGGAGCCCGGGTTGGCTCAACTGTTGATCCATGGAGCGGGGGTACCTAAGAGCATTTCCAGGAGCATCCACACGCAGAAGCCAGGCCACATAAGCCCCCCCATGTGCGCCAAGCACCAAAGGTAACCGGACACATTTTACTGCCTTTGTCTGTAACCATACTTATATTTGCACCTCTGACTCTTATCTGTACATTATTATCCTTTTGTATATATTTGTCTAGTGTGCCCTCCAAAGCTAATTAAATCTATAAACTTTAATCTGAGTTAGTCTGTCTTGATCATCGGCCTCACACGCCTAGTACTCGGTCTATAATATATAGCTCCCCCAAGGCTGGTTTCGGCCTTGTTATAAGTCGGTCACGGACTGGTCTTATAACTAAACTAGAAACTGGTGGCAGCCGTTCAGGATTCTGGACGAGGAAAGTGTTCTCTCGTTCTCCCTGTGCCTGTGTGGACAGGGGTTAACAGTGGAACAGTATCTGGCTGACCTTGTGTACCCCCTAGAGGGCAGCGCAACGTCACGATACACCCCAAGTCAGGCCGTCAACCCTCGAGTGGGCCGGCGGGCAGGCTTTTTCCTGACACTTATTTTTTTCCTCCCCTGCATTTAGACTTATTTTTTAAAATTATAACCTTGGCATTGTACTTTTATTTGATTGAAATTGACACTGTACATTCACAGCTAATCCACCATGTAAAAGCAAGGCTTTGTGCTGTATTTGTTCTTTATATATGGAAGCATCTGTGGTATTAACCCTTAAAGGGGGTTTGGGCCCTCATTTAACATTGTTCATCTTCCCTTTCCTTTTTCTTGGTTTCATTTTGAATTCAGGGGCGTTTTTTACGGTTTCTACTAACGCATAAAAGCCAGGTCGTAGCTATAGAAACCAGTGCGGAACCCTATCATGAGAGACTGAACGGGTTCTGTAGCTATAGCGACCTGAGGATTTTTTGATGCAGCTCATACAAGAGGGGATATCTAGGAAAAGGTAGGACACTGTTAGGGGGGGAACCAATTTTTCAAAGTGACTTTTTTTTTGCAAGTTTTTTTAACAAAAAAAAGAAATTTCCTTTTAGGGGAAAAGCCCCTTTAATAGCTGTGATGTGCATTTTATGCAATGCTGGGTTACATGCCATTGCCAACGGTTTTACAACTCAAATTTTTAAAGGGAATTTGTGATAATCCCCAACACAACAATGGCATGGGTTTAAAATGTTTATCTATGTAATTTTTACTTTGGGCCAAATGGAAGAAATTTTTTACCATTTGGATATGTATAGCATGTACACTGGGAGCTCTACTGCAGTACCCCGTAAATGCTAATAAGAAACATAATGTGAACAGACTCTAGGATTCTAAGAAGGGCAGTTTTGCGGGTTGGGTGTTTTTAAATTTTTTTCTCTCTGAAAAATTTAAAGGTGGGTTTGACCCAGTGAGAGGCCAATTGGCTTTTTTGGGAAGGTAAAGATAGCATAGGACTGCCCGATTTTGAATCACGTTGAAAGTCTGGGCACTTAAACATCTTTTGATCAAAAAAATGTAAACCGAGAGCTCAAAGTTTTTTCAGACTCTAGGATTGACACCTCACACACCCATTCCTGTCAAGTGGGTCTCTTGCCAGATCGTGTCCAGCTCTAGTGAGATGGAGGTATTTTTGGAGTGTTATAATCTGGTCTCAGAAATCTCGGGTAGTATCACTTATAGAAAGGCCAGTTGATAAGTCCCTCGGTTAAAAGGACAGGAACATTCACCATTTCTACATATGGATTTGTATAGGATGCTGGTATGTACCTTTCATTGCTATATGAGTATACAAAAATGCTTTTTTTTAAACCCAATTTTTTACTACATACAAGGTATCTGAAATAGATTGTCTACTGCTCCGTTAAACAAAACTATTTAGGATGGCTGGTGACTTGTTGTTTAGCATATACTGCAACAGCCTTACCAAATAAAGGGTTTTTTTAAATTCACATGCAACTGTCTTGCTCCAAAAATTTCTGCAACTGAAATGCTTTTTCCATGCATCTCCATGGGTTGTATCGCCCGCAGGGGCAAAAGAAAGTTTTTGTTTTTATCATTCGAACAAATTTCTGCCACAAATCTGGTGCATATGACTATACCCACACAGCAGCGCTACCACATGTTGTTGTTTTGTTGTTTTTTGTTTGTTTTTTGGTTTTTATTTGTGGTGTGTAGAACACACATTCTGTGCACCAAAATGTGCTTAAAAAAAGAACATGTGAACCCAGCCTTATGAAGGTGTTGTCCAGTTACTTTTAATTATTATTTTTTTATTAACTTATGCAGCTGCTGGTATACAATAAAATATGGATTACTAATAGCCTTTGTCATTAGCTCCTTTCCAGTGATGCTACTCTCCGCCATCTCCCTGGTCTTTTGTTTTCTTCCAGCTCCCACCGATCGGATCATCACAACTGCAGTGGTAACTTCCAATTGCATCACGTCACTGTTCATCAGTTCGGTTTCTTCCTCCTCCCTGCACAGCATATTTTTTTGGAGCATACCTGAAACACTATCCCAGGCATCCTTAAACTGCGTCCCTCCAGCTGTTGGGAAACTACAACTCCCATCATGCATTTATATAATCTATAACAGTGGGAATGATGGGAGTTTGAGGATGCCTGCACTATCCCATTATAGTCAGTCATTTTCTGACTTTACTTCCAACCAGGGATATGCTGGTAGGTAAATCTCAGCAGCTGCTTTCAACAGCAGTTCTGTTTTTGTAAACTGCAAACAAAAAAAAAATACATGTCATCAAATGGAAATTGCAAAAATGATTAGAAACTTCAGCAATCCAGGTTGTGTCAATTAAAAATAACTTGTAGCTTTATTTCAAGAGCTTTAAAATCATGATGGAGTACTGCGAAGTGCCAAACACACTGACACATTTCAGGAAGGAGTTACCTTAATCATAGTGTGACGTAATAGGGTAAGTCCTCCTTAAAAAACAAAATATCAAGAGCCCCTACATTAGGGAAATTGTTATCTCCTAGTTTTTTCAGTTTGGAAACTATTGTACCCAAAACGTGGCTTGCCAACACTGGTTCATATCGATGTGGGCATAATAGATGTCGGTGTTGCAAATTTGTATCTGTTACGAATCAATTTTCTTCATTTTCTACAGGGGAAAGTTTTAAAATAACATCTTATATTAATTGCAACACTCGATGTTTAAAGGGGATGTATCGCTTCTTCAGTTTGTGTGTTTCATTGTGCTTTCAGCTTCTCAGCTCTACAAATCCAGGGGCGTTTCTTCCCCTCCCAGCTGGGTGTTTCTTAACTGAAGGGGGATGACCTCATCTCCCCCTTCACTGTTCATGCTCGCTCCCGAGTCTTCCCCCGAGTCCACATGTCACTGTGTCGTTCTCCCAATGCAGTCTTATTTTGTAAGTATTTTTACATACCACAGCCCTGCATTCAGTCTAGACTATCTTCTATGAACTCAGAGCACTGACCTCTTCTGCTCTCACAGCTGGAGGTTTGTTGCAATTGAATCCAGTCTTCTATGAACTCCTATAGAGCAGCACAGATCTCCCTTCTATGTTTACACGCAGGAGCATTTAGGCATCAAGGCACAATTCTGTTTTCTGATTGTAGAAGCCCTTTAGTATTATTGTGTTTCTTCTGGCTGTGCAGAGTGAAATTGCTGTCGGACCCTTACTTTGAGTGAGAGAGGCAGCCTAATGCTCCTATGTTTGCATTAGGCACCGACGCACAATTCTGCTGTTTTCTGATTGTAGAAGCAGGTGTAGTGCCTCTATGTTTCTGCTGGCTGTGTAGAGTGAAATTGTGCCGGTCCCTTATTCTGTGTGAGAGAGGCAGGAATGCACGCTCCTGTGAATACGACCGGAGGCCGGACAGAATATAAATTAGTAGAGCCGTCAGCCAATGACATGAAAGGAGGAATCCGACTGGCACTGGGGAACAGTGTTTACAGAAAACGAAGTTAAGGGAGACTGAAAACTAGACAGCTTTGCTAATGACATCCAATTGCAAAGTTGTTTGTTTTCACTGTCCCCTTATTCTGAAGACCATTTAATGAAATGATACAACCCCTTTTAATGTACATGATTTCGTGCAACAGTTGTTTATTACAATATGTTGGATGTACTTCGAACAGTTTGATAGAATATGCAGACAAATTTCTGATGTCCAAAGAGCAGGTTCATACAATGTGTCTGTGGCTTCTCGACACTTTGCTGATCAGCACGCTGGTGATCTAAAGACCTTCTCATTTTGTGGCATTGAAAGGGTTCAGAAACCTATTAGAGGTGGAGATATTAGGAGAAAGCTCCTCTCGCTTGAGGCATGGTGGATATTCCGCCTTAATACTAGAGTTCCCTTTGGACTTAATAAGACATATATTATGTTTCATTATTAAGATTTAGCTTTTTGTAATCGCATATTAATACTTAAATCTGTGTTTTGTTATGTTTTGGTTTTCCACCTTGTTACTTTGATGTTTAAATGGATTTCATTTCATCACGTGATATTTAGTTTTTTAAGGAGGACTTACCCTATTACGTCTCACTATGACTAAGGGAACTCCTTCCTGAAACGCGTCAGTGTGTTTGGCACTTCGCAGTACTCTGTCATGATTTTAAAGCTATTGAAATAAAGCTGCAAGTTATTTTTAATTGACACAACCTGGATTGCTGGAGTTTCTAATCGTTTATGCAATATTCTATGGTAATACTTCAGAACCTTTCCTCTGTGCAACGATTTGATAACAGCAGGTGAGCTGAATATCTTTTATTGCCTTGATCAAATGGAAATGGTATATTACTAGCACTGTAGATCCAATAACCTGATTGGAATTCATGATGTATAAAAGCTCATTGGTCCCCTGGGGTATGCTTAAAACTAGAAAAAAAGAACCATATTCACCTCGCCCGTTCGTCCCCGCTGCACAGTAAGGGTGCTTTCACATGGTGCGTTTTTTGTGCGTTTTTTCCAATGCGTTTTTTGTGCAGGAAGGCACAGCAATTAATGCTGTACATTGCTACACAAAAATTGCGATATTTGCCCGCAATTTTTTGTGCAGCAATTGTACAGCATTAATTGCTGTGCCTTCCTGCACAAAAAAACGCATAAAAAACGCACCGTGTGAAAGCACCCGAAACGGTCATCATTCATGCGCTATGCGCAGCCAATCACAGGTCACATGCATTACAGTGGAATGAAAAAAAGCTTCCAAAATGTCTTTGTCCACCAGTGCATATACTGTTGAGGTAAGGATTGCTCTCGCCCCCTCCACCCTTTGGCCCTTTTCCTGACATGCAATCCTATATAGTAAAGAAGTGTGGAGATGCAGTGGTTTTCTTCAGGCATCATCTGTACACGTTTCATTACAATGACAAAGCTTCAATGTCCTTTCTTTGGCCAATGCAGATTGATTGATCCGTAAATGTCACATTTATTCAATCATCATTGTTTCTCTTTATTCCACTGTAACCTTGTATCTTCAGTTTGTGTTATCTGCTGATTTTTCCTTTTGGTTTACAATATGGGGCCGTTTACACGGCAGTGGACAAATACCGGCTGGTTTGCCGGCCGGTACTTGTCCGGTTTTGCGGCCGTCCCCACGGCCGCGGGGGGGACGGCTTTTCTCCGTGATGAGCGGAGAACAGCCCTCCCCCTCCCATTGGATGCACATGTTTCCACCGGACAGAAGATTGTGCATGGGTTTAATGTTTTGTCGCCGGTCCGCCGGCGACCAAAACCGCCGGGCGGAAAACCCCGTGCAGTGGGGACTGCTGCACGGGTTTTCCATAGAGCACCATTGTGCTCATTTTCGGACGGTTTTTCAGGCGGTCTGAAAAACCGCAAACCGGCTGAAAACCCGTGCAGTGGGGACATGTCCCATGTGAATCTTATTTCATTCTTCCAGTTGCTTTCGGTTCTGTTGCAGATATTGATTGTCTTCCTTCCCCACTGATTTTACGCAAGTTTTTGTGTGTTTTCTATTTTCAATGCATGATGCTTTGCATTTTCTATTCTGACACTTTGACGTCTTCCTTTTCCCTTTTTTATAACGTTTCCATTATGTTTATACTTGCGTTTTACTCAATAGAGGACTGGGAACGTCCAACATCTGCTGCTGCTGTTGGATTTTAAGCTGGAAGGAGTTTTATAATCCTTTCCATTGACTGAATAGGCGGTTTTCTTGTTTGGGACATACACTGCTCAAAAAAATATAAAGGGAACACTAAAATACCACATCCTAGATCTCAATTAATGAAATATTCCAGCTGCAATTCTTCATTACATAGTGGAATGCGCTGAGATCAATTAAACCATAAAAATTATCAATGAAAATCAAAATATCCCCTGGAGGTCTGGATGTGGAATGATACTCAAAATCAAATTTCAGGCTGATCCAAATTCAGTGGAAATGCCTCAAGACAAGGAAATGAAGCATAGTAGTATGTGTGGCCTCCACGTGCCTGTATGACCTCCCTACAATGCCTGGGCATGCTCTTGATGAGGCGGCATATATTCTCCTGAGGATTGTATAAAAGCATCAGTCAACTCCTGGATAGTATGTGGTGTTGGTGGACGGAACGAGACATGATGTGCTCAATTGGATTTGGGTCTGGGGAATGGGCAGGTCAGTCCATAGACTCAATGCCTTCATCATCCAGGAACTGTTGACACACTTGAGGCCTAGCATTGTCATGTATCAGAATGAACCCAGGGCCCACTGCAGCTGTATATGGTCTCACAATGGGTCTGAGAATCTCATCCCGGTACCTAATGGCGCAGTCAGGGCACCGCACCTCTGGCAGGACATGGAGGGCTGTACAGCTCTCCAAAGAAATGTCTCGCCACACAAGTACTGACCTACTGCCCTACCGGTCATACTGGAGGATGATGCAGGCAGCGGACTGTCCTCCACAGTGTCGCCACATGTTCTCAGTGTGAACCTGCTCTCATCCGTGAAAAGCACAAGGCACCAATCTCTAATTTGCCAGTCTTGGTGCTCTCTGGCAAATGCCAATTGCCTTGCACGGTGTTGGGCTCTAGGCACAACACTGACTTGTGGACGTCGGTCCCGCATACCACCCTCGTGGAGTCTGTTTCTGACAGTTTGAGCAGGCACATAGTTATTAGTGACCTGCTGGAGGTCATTTTGCAGGGCTCTGGCTTTGCTCCTCCTGTTGGTCCTTGCACGAAGTGAAGGTAGCGGTCTTGCTGCTGGGTTGTTACACTCCAACTGTGCTATTTCTTCTTGGTTTGTAGACACCGCCTCATGCTACCTCCAGGGATGAGAGCAATGACAAAATGCTAAAATGACCAGAACATTTCTCGGTTCTTATCCTTTTTTTGTTGTCACCACCTGCAGAACCACTCCCTCATAGGGTTGTCTTGCTAATTGCCTATCATTTCTACCTGTTGTCTGTTCCATTTCCACAACAGCAGGAGAAATTGATTTGCAATCGGTGTTGATTCATAACTGGACACGTTGATTTCACAGAAGTGTGATTGACTTGGATTTACAGTGTGTTGTTGAAGTGTTCCCTTTATTTTTTTTGAGCAGTGTATTTTTCTCTAACCTTTAAGTCCAACCTCTTGCTAAGATCTGCAAGTGCTTTCCCTTATAACTGAAGACTAATTTCCATTTTCAGATTTGTGTTGGTGTTTGGATGAGAAATGCAGATTACAAGGTGGTGCCAGCATTGTATTTTTTTAAAAATTAGTGGTGTAGTAGTGTGTGTGTAATGAGTATGTGTATATATATATATATATATATATATATATATATATATTTTAGAGGAATAATTTTATTTTTGTTTAGGTACATGTATGTTTCGCTAAATCAGAATGTTCAGCTCTTAGGACCAGTTCACTCTGCGTTTATGGCTTACATCAAATGTATACGTTTTAATGCCAAAAAATAGAATTGGACTGTACAGTTTGACATATGCATAGGGTATAATGGGTCAAATGTGAAGTCAAGGGAGAATACTTTTGACTCCATTTGAGTCCATATATTTATTTTTTCAGATTCAGAAAAGTGTAGTGTACAGGGCTGTGGAGTTGGCAGGCCAAAGCCCCAACTCCTCAATTTCCCAAACCTCCTGACTCCGACTCCTGACTCCCTCATACACGGCGCATGTTTAAATGATAACTTTACTGTAGTAAAATGGTCCAACAGGCTGTTTATCACCTTATGATACAATAATCAAGCTATTTAGGTAGAACAGAAACTGACAAGCAAAAGGGTAACAATGTTTTGATCTCTTGAACACTTGTGGGTACAGTTGAAGAAAAAGCTGTATTTGTATCCAAGTCCAGTCTGCACCAACATTGGGAATGTGTAGAAGAGATCTGGGATCAGATTTTCGTCAAGATGTGCTTGAATTTGATTCGGAGCCCAGAAGAATTCAGGCAGTATTGAAAACCAAAGGTGGATTTCCCAAATAATAATAAAATTAACATTTTGATTTTTAGAAGCTAAACAGTAACAATGTAGTTACAGGAAAGACTCTGCAGATGCTAAATACTTGCAAGTCACATTTATGTATAAGATAGGTAAGATGACTGTATATAAAAGATATGGTGAGATATGGAGCCTAAAAGTCACAAGTTCAAAACATTGTTACCATTTTGCTTGTTAGTGTAAAATATATTTCTTGGATATGACTTTAGAACACGAAAAAATTGTAAATATGCAAAACACTGCAGGAACATTTGTGGAGTCTCTGAATTTGTTCTGAGGAATAGTATTGCCACTATCAGATGCTGCATACATGACCTCACATCTGATCTCATTATTTCCAGGCTAGAGAACGGCCTCTCTACACTAACTTGGGTTGGCGGTGACCACAGGGGCAACATTGTTTGTGTTAGGCTATGTTCACACAGCATAATTGTAGAGCGTAATTACGCCCCGCAATTACGCCTGGACTTCGGGAGGCGGGCTCCCGGCCCCATCGACATTCATTACTAGCGGCGCGTATTCGCTGCTAGTAATTGACATGTCACTTATATCCCCCCCCCTCCCCGCGGCGTATTGTATGAGCAGGGAGAGGAGACGTAATCCATAGTTCTCTATGAGAATTGTGGATTACAGTAATGACTACGGCGCATTTCCTCGTATTAGAGCGCAGTACGGACCGAAATGCGCCTCAATCATAGCCGTGTGAACATAGCCTTAGGGTATGTTCAATATGTTTTCAATCCGAAAGAACACACTCAAAAGCGCTGTGTAAAATGCATGCAACACGCAGGGGTGTGTTTTGGATGCATTTTTGCTGCACAGAAGCGTGCCCTATAGCTTTAAATAAGGATAGATTAAGTCCTATATAACAGAATAGTTTATAATCGCATTCAGTCTCGATCCATCATGTACCACATCGCGTTTTTATGAAAACTGCCACCCTCCATCTTTTGTATTTACAGTGCGTCCCCGACTTGCGTCGTTCCGACTTACGTCTGTCCCCTAGTTACGAACGGGGACCGGAACGACGCAAGCCAGGGACAGCTGACAGCGTCCGGGTGCTGCGGTGGCCTGGTCGCTGTCAGCGATCTTCGCAGCTGCATGCGACTCCTGGGAGCGCATGCAGCTGACTCTCCGTCCCCATGGGCACCCGGGGCCCCCCGCCAGTCCCGGGCACTGGCGGGGATCGCTTCGGTTATGCGACTCCTCCCAGCGCATAGACCCGAAGCCTCTATTCGGAGCAGAGAGCGACGTTCCGCTTCGCAAAAAACTCCGGAAGGCCGCAAGCAGCCCTTCGATCTAACGAGTCTCCAGCACAGGCAGCGTGCATGTCATCACGCTCCCTCGCGGCCATTACATCACGGCCTTCCCAGGAAGAGGGCCGAGGTCACAGCGGGGGACTGTGGTGAGTATCTGTGTTTGTTTTATTTAAATAAGCCCTATCTATACCTGCCTATGGGGGACCTATACCTGCCTCTGAGGGGACATACCTGCCTATAGCTGCTATGGGGGACACATACCTGCCTATAATTACACAACATACACACCATACGACTAAAAAAATTGGTTCCGATTTTACATACAAATTCAACTTTAAGAACGAACCTACAGTCCCTAACCCGTATGTAACCCAGGGACTGCCTGTACTTGTGTTACCAGAGTCGCAGATTTTGGAGAGCTACGTCAACCTTCCACAACTTAAACCTGACCTGGTGATAGCTGAGCTGTAAGGTCGTGTGTACGATCACACGCTGACAAGTTCAATTAGTCAATGATGTGACCTAACAGCAGGAGGGTTGCAGGTGTCTTAGGGTGATTGCCACCAAGTGTTCTGCACAGAAATACCAGTTTGTCACTCTTTGGTGTTAATCACTTCTCCACAGGTTTTCTTGCAACCGGGGCTAGCGGGAACCCTTTTCCTAAACCTTCTGCACTTATGTTATTGATGTGAATGGCCCTGCAGTTTTGTGGGTAAAACTGCTGTGTACTTGGGGGCCCATTAAAAACTTTGGCGTCTGGCCCAATAGGGGATAAATCCGGTCTCGGCTGGAGTTTGACTTGGACTCTGTGTTATACACTTAGCTCTCAACAGCCTCTGGCAAAGGCATAAATTGCTTAAGCAAAATTCACTCAATTGGGAGGGGGACATACATGTGTAATACTAACCCCCAACATACTATGCTGACTACTTTCTGGCTATTATTAGAGCCTGTGTAACTCTACCCCCTGGCCGCTAGTGCTACAAAACGTTACGGGAGATGCCAAAAATGCATAGTATGCAAATAGTGTTGTAAAAAATGTTAAAACTAAACTGCCCGACATGTTATCAAAACCATCTAATGTTTTGGCACCAAAACAGCAGTGACCCATTATGACCATAACACCTATAAAAGTATCCTCTGGTATCTGACACCAACACATTAGCAGGGGATCCTTTTAAGGCCTGTAAGGGCATGTCCCCACAGCACGGGTTTTCAGCCGTTTTTTCAGCCAGTTTGC
This sequence comes from Phyllomedusa bahiana, assembly GCA_025379985.1. NCBI lineage: Eukaryota > Metazoa > Chordata > Amphibia > Anura > Hylidae > Phyllomedusa > Phyllomedusa bahiana. Next base: position 138,227 of record JAODAL010000724.1, on the reverse strand, counting down.
GGTTTTTCAGACTGCCTGAAAAACCGGCCGAAAATGAGCACAATGGGCTCATGGGAAAAACCCCGCATCAGTCCCCACTCACGGGTTTTCCGTCCGGCGGTTTTTTTTCCCCCCGTGGCCCGGGCCCCCAGACATTGTGTAAGCACAATCTCCCCTCCGGTTTTTTGGACTGAGTCTGTGCTAGCCAATGGAAGGGGAGGGCTTTTTTCCCTCACGGGGGAAAAGCTGCCCCCCCCCCCCCCCCCCCTGGGGACGGCCCCAAAACAGGACACGCACCCTAAAAGGGGACAATAATTGAGCACCTATGAGATGTGATGAAATATCAAGACCAATCAGATTGAAATTTTGGGGCCAAAGGCCCTTCCCTTCAACTTGTCATGTTCCTCAAACCATGTCTGAACAATGTCTGCACTGTGGCGGGGCACTTTTTTTCTTCCCCTGAAAGAGGCGCCTCCCCTTAAGGAGAATATTTTCCTTTAAAGGGTGTATTTGGGTCGCAACAATTTTTAGGAAGGGGGTATGTATCAATGACAAAAACAAAAAATTGCCCGGGCCCCAAACCCTGTTTTAGCCTCCCAAACCCCCCCCCCCCATAGTGCATCGAGTGCTACCGCTTACCAAATTTTGGGAAACCCTCTCCCTTTACTCCATGGTCCAATTTTTTTTGTTTTTCCCCCCTTTTTTTTTTTTTTTGCTTAAAAAAGGCTATTTTTCCCCTCGGGGCACATTTTGTATTTGCGCTCTAAACGAGCGAGATGCGGCCGAAATTATGGAATCCACATTTTCCCCAAGAGAACTAGGGATTATGCCTCCCCTCCCTGGGCGTACAATACCATCATTTTTGTAACGCCTGGAAGTTTAAATGACAAATTTTTTAAAATTTCCCGCCACTTACGCGCAGCGAGTAATGTAAATCTACGGGGCCGACGTGGCTGCCGCCCCCCCCCCCCCCCCCTCAAAGGGAGTTTGCGCCCCCTCACGCGACTCCAAAACACCAGTCCCTTAATTTCAGGGCGTAATGTACACCCCGCATTTTTCGCTGTTGAACCCTAGCCTTTAGGTGGTGGTTAGAAGTCGCCATGAGCACTCTGACCAGTCTGTGTCAATACAGCCCCATACACAACAAGCCGTAATGCACTGTCTGTTTTGACACCTTTCTATTTCCTAGCAGTAACTTTTTTTTCTGCAAATACTTTTCTGTGAAACATAATATTCCACATCATATAATAAACCAGGCATCCATGCCCCGATTTTACGGGTTTTTCCTTTCTTGGGGGCTCTTATTTGGTACTGAAACACGGCGGGGAAAATTCAAAAGAACTGCCATTTTGAAAATGCTTTTTACCTAATCATAGGTCAGAAAAAATTTGGACTTGGGTTTTAAAAGGCTTAAAAACATTTTGTAAGTTCCTTTTTACCTTTTAGTGGCTTGAGTATTAAAAGGGGCTCAACTGTGATTATATATGGCGGAAAAAGTAGTAGTCCAGCAGCAACCCCTTTTTTCCCCTGCGGGTTTTCTGCAGTTTTCTCCCCGCATGTTTTTTAACATGTGCCCCAAAAAACTTGGCACCCCCCCAAAATTTTATGTTTTAAAGCCCTGAAATTTTTTACCAAAAAACCTTTCGACATCCGAAACAAAAATTTTTCCTTTTTAGGGTGCGTTTTAAACGCAGTGGGCCAAAATTTCCGGCGGTTTTTCCCGGCCGGGAAATTTTCGGTTTTGCGGGCCCGTCCGCAAGGCCGCGGGGGGGAAAAGCTTTTTCTCCGCCCATTAGCAAAAAGACCCTCCCCCCTCCCATTGGGTTTTTTTCATATTCTTTCCCCGGGAAACCCGGGCAGAAGGGAAAAAACATGTTTAAAGATTTTTGAGCGGCCCGTGGGGAAAAACGCCGGGCGAAAACCCCTGCGTGCGGCAGCTCAAGGGGGTTTTTCCATAGAAAACAAATTTTGCTCATTTTTTGGGCCCGGGGGTTTTCAGGGGGTTTTGAAAAACCCAAACCGGGTGAAAAAAAACCCGGGCCCAAAACCCTGCCGTTTTGGACATGTCCTTAATGTTAAACTAAAATCTCTAACATTCAAGCAATAGCTCACTTTCTCTATTAAAGTGAATCTGCCTGCAGTAAGGTGTTCTACCTAAGGGGAACTTGCTGTATTATGACAGCTTCTCTGGATTAGTATACCAAACTGTACAAAAAATAAAAAGCTAAAAGACTTCCCCCCCCTACCCCTTGGGCCCCCCTTATCAATGATTGATGGGCCCCGGGGGTGTAGCAAATGAGCCACAAGTGCTGACCACCAAGGGGCAAAACCCAAATGTAAACACTGCCAGGATCTTTCCCGGTGGGGTATCCAACCCCTTTTCCCAAGAAGTACACAGAAAATGTGCAAGCTTGTAAACCCAAAACACAGTTTTTCTGGGCTGGGATGCAAAGCAAAACCCAAATTTTTGCTTTAAGAAAAGAAACCTGTTGGGGTTTTTTGGGGTTCTGGGTTTTTTATTTTTTGGGGAAAAAAGTTCAAGGGGGCACGCAAGAAGGGAAATGTTTCCCCAGGGTCCCCACATGTGGGAGAGGCCCCGGAAAGGGGGAAAAAATAAAATTTGACCCAGCATGCAGCGGGAACAGAAATGGAAAGGGCTAGGCATGTAAAGCAGATAAATGAGTCCTAAATCTCTATACAGGATTTGAAGATGATCTGTAATGGACTTTTCATTCTTTTTAAGTAGTCATAGAGCTATTGATCTATCATTTACCAAAGAAGTCTGAAGAACCTTTAAAGTAGATATTTCTACAGACACCAGAACCCTTTGCTGTACTGATGGATGCTCTGGCGTGCCTAATATCCAGAGTCAAGGCTCTTTAAAGGGGTTTTACCACAATCTTATTTCATACCTCCTGCATCCAGCTCTTCAGCTCTGTGTGCTCAGAAGGGGGCGTGTGTGATTTGTTTGAATTGCATATCATGTGACCCAGCAGGATGACATCACCAGGCCTTTCCTTTCTAGTCAAAGAAAGGTCTCTTCATGTATATAGCTGTGAGTAGCTCAGAGGTAAAACTTTTGCCTCCAGGCACAAGGGTCCTCGGTTCAAATCCCTGCAGGAACCAAAGTTGTGGATTTTTTTTTTCTCTATCAATGCACAAACCTGATTAAGGTTTTATTTTTTTATTTATTTGCTCTGTTTGACTAATTACTAAGGAATACAGAGGACGGGAGTAGAGTGACAGCACCTGGGGTTTGAACACCTGAGAGGATGTCTGAGCATGTGCGACCAGGGCTGAGGAGCTCTCAGCCCTGGTCGTATCCCCTGGAGACGAGCTGTAAACAATGGATCACTAAAGGAGCAGCTAAAACAAAAACGCTACAGAATTTTTAATGAATGGTGAAAATTTTTATTATTTAGTTTGCAAGTTTCTCACGTCAATTTTACTTTGTAGCAAACCCCCTTTAACCCATTCACACAACTTAAATGTATTCCTTGCAACTAAGGTAGTTTACATACCTCGGTTTACAGCTGTAATGGCAATTACATGAGCTCAAAGCTGTGCCCGCATAGTGGGTGACCGCCAGGCCTCTGCTGACCCTGATCCCTAGCAACTTTATCACAGTCATTAGCGACTGCATCGTCTAGGTGTTTAGGTAGCAGATGCCTAGTTTGTCACCCCATATGTGCTTATGTGACGGGTTGCCATGCTATTGGAGTCAACTGGATGACAAATACCTAAAGTTATCGTTAAGAAAACCTGTTATGTCCCTTATGCCACCCTCACTGGGGGCAGCTAATTGTAGTGACAGACCCGCAGCGAGGGTGTCCCTTATGCCTTTTAAGTATCAACATTTTAGACGGCCTTAGTTCTCATCACTGCAAAACACAGGCAGAGAAGAGTCCATAATGTTGATGAGCGACTGCCTGCCAGTGATTGAACGCTTTCTCCCTATTACAGTGAATGGGTCGAAAGCTGTCAACTGCCTGCAGTTAGTTGGGGCAAATGGTCGCTCATGAATATCATGGGCTCCTCTCTGTGTTCTGCAGAAGTGAGAACTGATGTTCTATAAATGCCATTACTTTAAAGACATAAGAGACACCTTGCTGCGGGGCTGTCACTACATTTGGCTGCTCCCCAGTGAGGGCATCATAAGGGCAGCATGTTCTCTTTAGGCTATGTTCACACGGCTTAAATTGGGGTGCATTTTGCGGCATACTGCGCTCTAATACGAGTGAAATGCACCCCAGTCATCACGGTAATCCACAGTTCACATAGAGAACTATGGATTACGCCTCCTCTCCCCGGGCGTACAATACGACGCGCGGGGAGATAAGTGACATCTCATTTAATCACGGCGCTTATGCGCCTCGAGTAATGACAGTCTATGGGAGTACGCACCGATAAGTACGAGCACCCAGCGTAATTGCGGGGCGTATTGTACATCCTGCAATTAGCCGTGTGAACTTTAGCCTTAGGCTATGTTCACACGGCTTAGAATGGGACGTAATTCAGTCCGTACTGCGTGAATTACGGCTGGAAACCGTCCCAGTCATTGTGGTAATCCACAGTTCTCATAGAGAACTATGGATTACGTCTCCTCTCCCCGCTCGGCCAACACGCCGCGGGGGGAGATAAATGACATGTGAATTACCAGCGGCGTATATGCGCCGCTGGTAATGAAAGTCTATGGGCCCGCCGCTCCTGCAAATAGGCCGTGTGAACATAGCCTTAGAGTAGAAAATCCTTAAGTTATTAAATTTTGCTAAAATAATAAACATGCACACTGACACCGTACAGTGGTAATTGTAACAACCTGCACAACAAAACTAAGAGGGTGTTAAAACTACATATTAAGTTTCTAAAAAAAAAAAAAGGGGGGGGGATTTTTATTCTGTTAATAAATAATAAAAGTGAATCAATAATTCATATGTACCTCACAATGGTCTTGCTAACTTTCTTTTAAAAATGTAAAAAAAAAACTGTGTATATACATTACTCACAAAAAGTTAAGGATATTTGGCTTTTTTGTTGGAATTTCTAGAATCTTATTTTTAAATGAACTAAATGAGACCATGATGCACATGTCCAACTGTTCAGTGCTTCAGTGTTTTTTGCTCAACTTGCTGATCTCTAAAGTGGTGTTAACATGGCATATTGGTGTGCATATATTTGTGCGCTGCAAACCCGTTAGGGCTTGTTCACACGGAGTTTTCACTCTGTGTTACAAGCGCTTTGTAGATCCGTCTTGGGGACCGACAGAGCAGACCCCAAGACGGATCTAAACATTTAGCAGTGGCTTGATCACTGCTTGCTATTAGGAAGACACGGCGGCGTTCAGATGAATTGACATGCAATTCTTTTCAAAATGGACCCGAGCGGCGCTTTTGAAAAAAGCAGCGGTGATCTCTCATGTGAACGCCGCTGCGTCTTCCTCATAGCCCGCAGTGATAATCTCACTGCTAATTGTTAGATCCTTCCCTAGGTCCGTTCTGTCTGTCCCCAAGACGGATCTGCAAAGCGCTTGTAACACGGAGTGAAAACTCCGTGTGAACAAGCCCTTAATAGCGATGTTTAAATTATGCACTTGTAAGTGCGTAATTTCAACAGTGCAAGCTCTGCATAATAGCTCAAGGCACATCTGTGCCTCCTATGCTTTACTATTTGCCACTGTGTATAAGCCTGAAAACAAGTGACATGACACGCAAAATTACGATCATAAAATACGCGGATTGTGATTGATGCTGCATATTTTACATTCATGTCAATGACCACTGTATTGTACATTTGGAGAGTATTTAGGCATGTATTTCACAGAAATTACGCCCAAAATACGTGCAAAGATACAGCCCAAAAGATGCTGTGTAAACACCAACTAACAAGTAGCTTAGATGGCAAAATTCACAACAGGTGTTTTGATTGCCCAAAACATTTAGAGGATCAGTTGGGATTTAAACAGTCCTCATCATGCTGTTCACATTTTGACATTGAGATCAAGACAAAACATTTTACAATTGATCATCAGTACCTTACCATTACGAAGCTTCAAGCAGGATACTCTCAGACTGGAGTGGCCACTGGGCTTAAAGTGTCAGTGTCATTAGCCGGTTGTTACAGAGAGACTGGAAGAGGCACAGGCAAAGAAGTGGACGTCCTTTGACTACATCACACATGGATGACGGCTTCATTGTAAGCAATGCCCTGCAGAACCAGATGATGAATTCCACACTACTTCAGGCACGTTTAAGGGAGATTGGAGGCAACTAAGTATCAAGCCAGACCATTAGTAACCATTTAAATCGGGGCGGTCTGCATGCTAGACGACTGACAAGGATACCTGACCTGGGTGATGCATAGCGCTCTCCTTGACGTCTCCAGCATCGTTGAAAGCCATAGTTTCTCTGAGTGAATAGACTCATCACTGAACAGCACTGAGGACCACTGGTCCCTCATCCAGTGTAGATGAGCCCTGGCCCATGCAAGACGATGGTGCCTGGTGTTGTGGTCAGATTGTCTAGCACGTAGACCACACTGATAGTCTGACATCACAGTTGGGTGTCTCTTGTCTTCCATAAACGTGCCTGAAGTTGTATGACATGCATCATGTGGTTCCGCAGGGCATTGTTTACAATGAGGCGGTCATCAGTGTGTGATGTAACCAAAGGACTTCTATGTATACTGCTCAAAAATATAAAGGGAACAGTAAAATACCACGTCCTAGATCTCGGTGAATGACATTCCAGTTGCAATTCTTTATTCATTACATAGTGGAATGCGCTGAGAACAATAAAACCTAAAAATGATCAATGAAAATCGAAATTAATATCCCATGGAGGTCTGGATGTGGATTATTCTGTACTTAAAATGTAATCTCGGGCTGATTCAACTTCAGCGGAAATGTCTCAAGACAAGGAAATGAGGCTCAGTAGTGTTTGTGGCTTCCATGTGCTTGTATGACCTCCCTACAACGCCTGGGCATGTTCCTGATGAAACGATGGATGTTCTCCTGAGGGATCTCCTCCCAGACCTGGATTAAAGCATCAGTCATCTCCTTGACAGTCTGTGGTGTTGGTGCATGGAACGAGATGTGATGTCCCGGATGTGTTTTGATTGGATTCAGGCCTGGGGCATGGGCAGGTCAGTCCATAACATTGATGCAGGAACTTCTGATGCACTTCAGCCACGTGACACCTAGCATCATGCATCAGAATGAACCTAGGGCCCACTGCACCTGCATATGGACTCACAATGGGTCTGAGGATCTCATCCTGGTACTTAATGGCAGTCAGGGTATCTCTGGATAGCACATGAAGGGTTGTGCGGTCCTCCAAAGCAATGCCTCCCCACACCAGTACTGACCCATTGCCAAACCAGTCATGCTGGAGGATGTTGCAGGCAACAGAACGTTCTCCACAGCGTCTCCAGACTCTGTCACAGGACCACAGGGTGCCAATGTTGAATCTGCCAATCTTGGTGTTCTCTGGCAAGTACCAGTTGCACTGCATGGTGTTTGACTGTAAGCCTAACAGCGACTTGTGGACGTCGGGCCCTCATACCACCCTCCTGGAGTCTTTTTCTGACAGTTTTAGCATGGATGTTAGTGACCTGCTGGAGGTCATTTTGCAGGGCTTTGGCACTGCTCTTCCTGTTCCTCCTTGTGCTGGCCTGTCTCCTGGTATTTGCATCATGCCTTGGACACTGCTGACGCTCCGATAACCACCTTGCCACAGCTCGCATTGATGTGCCATCCTGGATGAGCTGCACTGCCTAAGCAACTTCTGTGGGTTGCAGACACTGCCTCATGCTACTTCTAGGGGTTTAATGGTCAGGAGCCAGTTTTTCTTTTTGACTTCTTGTGTTTACATCAAAATGCAAGAATTGTTAACAAGCAGATGGAAACATTAGCCTTGCCACATGGTGTTATTTCTATTAGGAAGTAATTTGCAGCTTACAATTTTGTGTGTTTTTTTTTTTTTTTTTAATAAATTGTTAATTATAAAGTGCTGAATAGTAAGCACAAACGTTTTAGTGGACGGTCATAAAACTACTGAACAATCTATGTTGCACACAAGCAGAGGATGTTGCACTCATGACCAGAGTTCAGTAGCTGAAGACTGCTCTGCGTTCTCTTACAAGCAGAGAGAATCCCTATGTAAAAGACGAGTGGCTGTCGAAGGAAGGATCCAGAAAACTAAGCTGTAACTGTGTCTTGTATGACGCTTCAGGCCCTGGTCACCGGCGCTTACCATAACACCAGCTGGTGGTATTAGGAGATAAAATGAAATCTGGTAAACCAGTTATTAGTATTGATTTGTAATATTTTCCTATATTACATTTTGAGTTCATGTCATTTACATGGTGGCACAATCCGCTTAAAGGGGAAACCCGTCACATAGGATATGCCCCCCTTGCTGAGGACAGCACAAGCTAGTGTCAGACCTGCTGTTCCCAGCGCGATATCCCTTATTCTGTAAGATGCTGGAGTTTTCGTGTATTTAATGATCAAAACTGCAGTTTTCGCCGAAGATCATTCAGATCAGTTTTTTTCAAACCCCGGCCACCCGAGCTAGCCCCGCCCCACCTCAACGGGCAAACCTATACTTGAATAGGTAAAACCATGTGAATAACTGTCAGGTGGGCGGGGCTAACCTGCTCATGAATAAGATTTGAGGGGTAAATGCTCTAAAACTACAGCATCTTATTTTTCTGTATTCTGCCTTCATGTAGTGTTCCACCTTCTCTAGGGGTTTGTCCGGTTTAGTTACTCTATACCACACTGTACAACATTTGCAGCAGATTTTCAGTATAGAAACGTCTCAAAATGCATCTCTACAAAGTGAGGTTAGTTCATTGCACTTTAGAAACCCTGAATAAATGCTGCACTATTCACCCCTGCCTCATACAAGGACCTTTGATTGCAGTTACAGCCCAACTCTGTGTGAAGAGGTCTAGCCACAATGTCTTCATTGTATTAAGGGTCTAAAATGTGACCTGGTCACTGCAGGACCTTCTAGAGGGAATTCCATTAAAAGATCATTATCCATAGGATATGCCATAACTGTCTGATTGCTGGGATCCTGATCACTTCCCCTGTTGCTGCTTTGATGTCTGGCTAAATTCAGAGATGTAGTGATGTAAGCGAGAGTGCTGGCTGCTTCAGCATCTTCTAACAAATGTATGGTTGATTCAGGAACAGCTGAGCGCTCGGACTTGGCTGATTTTGTCTGTCTCCATAGACTCCTATGGAGACTGCTGTGCAAAGACCCAGTAGGAATGCTGGCTGTCTCCATCCACTTTGGCCTAGATTTAGGGCAGTAGTGGGGACGACGTAGGAAAATTCCAGCAAACAGTTGGGAGTCAAACCCTGCCGAGTAGGTCATTTTAAGGCAGGAAAGGGATCGCTGAGGCAGCATTCCTTTTCTTGAATTGTGGGTCACAAAAATGGCAGCCAAAAGTTATCTAGTAAAAGGAGATGTCTCCTAAGACAGGGGTGTCCACTCAAATGCACAGTGGGTCAAAAGTGAACACTTGGATAGCGTCTCGGGCCAACCTTGTGTTTCTCTGTGTGAGCTCCTCGTCTTGAGTTGTTTCTCCTGCCACCTGGTCCCTTTTCCTGTTCTGTGCAGGGAGAGAGCGGAGTGAGAGCAGTGTAATGACAGCTCCTGGCTTCTTCCTCTTCTCCATAAGGCTATGTCCATACAGCACAGAAAAACTTCAGTTTTTCCAGTGTTTTTAGTTTTCTTTAAAAAAGCTAAAAAAAACCCTGAAAAGATAGACTTCTATATAGTAAAAAACGTCCTGTTCTCTCTACAGAACGTCTTTTATGCTCATTTACTATTGGAGTCTATGTAAAGTGCTAACTTTTTTTTTTTTTTTTGTGCAAAAATGCATAGCAAATTTATGGTCATGCATCGCTGAAAAAATAAAGCAGCAAAAAATGCACAAAACGCGTAAAAAGACTTTTTCAGCAGCTTTTGACACCGTGGACAAAAACCTCAGTTTTATGAATGTTTTTAGGATTTGGTTTTCAGGTCGTTTTTTTGGCCAATGCTGTGTAGACCTAGTCTTACTTGCGGGCCAAATAAAATTCCGCTGCGGGCCACATTTGGTCACAGGCCTGAGTTTTGACACCCCTATTCTAAGGTCTAATCTCTATGCTGCCATAAAACCCCCATTAAAAAGGGCAATTGTTATATTTTGTATAAATTACAGAAAAAGGGATGTTCCAAACATGCACCTTGATGGCATATCGATATGCCATCAAAGTATGATGGGTGCAGGACCCAGAGGTGGAACCCACAACTTCCTCAGGAATGGGCCTCCAAAATTCTCTCGTCAGGATGGAGAGATGGTCATGTTTGCACAAGACTCTCCATTCTGTCCTATGGGAGTTCAAAGTGCAACCAAACACAGAACTCACCTGTACTCCAAACTCCCATAGAACAGAATGAAGAGTCGTGCCCAAAAGTGAGACTAGGCTTTTGTTGGCTTGTTCTCAAGATGCGTGCAAGTTCCACCTCTAGTTCTGCACCTGTCACACTCTGAGGGCATATCCTGTCAACATACAATCATAGTGCATGTTGGGAACACTCCTTTAAAATTGTATTTTGTGGGATTGACTGAATTGCTCTGAAAGTATCAACCATGCATAAATACAACTTACACTCTCTCCTTGTAGCACTGGAGTCCTGGGCTCAGATTTGATCAAGGACAACATCTGCTGTAGTTTGTATGTTCTTTCTGTGTTTGCTGGATTTTCTCCGGTACTCCAGTTTCCTCCACAATCCAAAAAGCCATACAGATATCTTCCTGTGGAGTTCAGAGGCCCTTTAGGGATGGGGAGCAATCCGAATGTCAATTTCTTTATAGCACTGTGAAATAGGACTGTGCTATATTGATAAATCCATTTTAAGGTTGGTGTATGGTCAGGCCAGTGTTTTATCACTACACAGCCATTTACTAGCTGAACACTAGATGGCGATGTAGGACAGGACGGAATTGGATATTTTTGTGTTATTGGAATAAAAAGTGATCAAAAAAGGTGTGTGTATCAAAGTGATCCCTTAAGTTATGATTTCAGGACACAATATTTTAACCATACAATGGCCTTTATTGTAAAATTGTATCTTGAAAACAGGCTCAACAATGTTAACAGGATGTCATCCATTGGTAAAGGGTTATGCCATACAGGGAGTAAGGGACTATGGTACAGGCTCTATACAAGGCAGAAAAAGATTGATCATTACAGCCAGAACCTGCCAGGATCAGAGATCACGTTGATCCTGAATTTTTTAGATGCCTTTTTTGGTCATTTCGTATTTCCAAAAAATAAAAAGTGATCAAAAAAAGTCACGTGTATCAAACGTCTGCCAATAAATACTACCCTTCAGTCCACGAACAAAATAACCCCTCACTCGGGTCCATAGATAGAAATATCAAAAAGTTATTGTCCAAAAAAATTTCGCTGCAGTGCAGGTTTAAAAAAAAAAAAAAAAAAAAAAAAAAACAACTTTTTTTTTTTTTAATTAAAAGTATTAAAAAAATAACAAAAGCTACAAAACATTTAGTACCACCGAAATGGGACCAATCTGCAGAATACAGATAGCAGCTCATGTATAACAAATGGTAAATTCCATTAAAACCAAACTCCCCACCAAAAATGGCATAATTGCATTTTATTTCAACATTTTACCCCAAAATATGTTTGTGTTCATATGTGTTTTATATAAATTTTATTTTACACTACATTTATATGGTACGGTGAATACCATTCAAAATAACATTTGCAAAAAGCAAACGTTATTCATGTGTCTCTGTGGACCGAAAAATCAAAAATCAAGGTGTGGAGGAAAAAATGAATGTGAACTTAGCCAAGAACTTTGAGGTGATAAAGTCACTGCTGATCTGTGGCACATGTGATTTGTAATGCACCAGGGTCGCAGAGCAGAGGATGGGAGTGGTAGTTCCTTGTCACGGTGACTAGGCATCCAGTCCTCTCTTGCTCCTCTTGGCACAGTTACAGTGAAGAGGGGGTCTGATAGCGGAGTGTGTAGCATTCTTCCTTCATTCCCCCAGGGCGCACTCGAACGGTGGGGTGTTCCTCAACTGCCTGGATGGTGGGTGAGGTGCCCATGGTGTAGGATGCAGATAAACAGGCAGGAGACCGTGGTTGAGGTTGAAGCTTTAGACAAATATTTTACTCCAAGTTAGATTTTACACAGCAGAGTCCATTCCGTTCACAAAAGTTCAGTTTCTTACCAAGGTTGAACAGCCCTGAGCAGCAGGAATAGCTTCTATAAAATCCCCATAATATCCAGATTATTCAAGTAAGGAATCTTTTCTAAATCCCAGGCAATCTGGAGTAATCTCTTCTATACATAGGTGTTGGGGGCGGCCAGAAGCTTATACTGGACACCAACAAGTGTGAGGCCTACGAGCTCGGAATTACATCACAGACACGCTATCTACTTTTACTGCAGGAGCTGTTCTCCTTTCTGCTTTTAAATTTAGTCATCTTCCTTAAAGATGACCTCTGTGGCAAGGAGTAGAGTAAGATGTCCTCTGGTTCCTCGGCCGTCTGGAAACCAGGACTTGCTTAAAACCTCCTTCATCTACTCCAACTAACTAATCGCCCAACTGCCAATAGGACTCCTGTTTATATACTCTGGGCCCCACCCTCGTTTCCTATGTAATCTCTCCTGACATGAGCTGCCCAATCGGGTAAACCTTCAACAAACATTATGAAATCAGCATAACACCACATTTCAACAGTAATGACCGCTACGTTGATCTAGTTGAGAGTTACGGAGTTCGAGTAACGTTAAAATAGTGCAAATATCAAAGATGCATTTACAATAATTTGAAAGGGGGAAATTTAGTACGGGAAATTCTTTTAAATTACTAGTGCCCGGCAAAAATTCCCTTTCCCTATAATTTAGTTAAACCCCTTTTGGGGTGCTTTCCCCGGGGCTTGCCCCCTAAAAAAAAAAAGGTTTTCCCCAAAACCCCTCACACTACCTACAAAGATTTTTCACAAAGAACTTATACTAGTATCAAAAACTGCACAATATAATGCATAGCAAGGCTTTAGAAGAAAAGTATGTAAGGCTTACCATATACAAGGCTTACCACACACTTCCTTGTAATAATTCCGGAAGCAATCTTTTTCCCCCTGTATAGGTTAAAATACTGTTAGGCAGTGTTTTACCGGGTTTTTCAAAACCGTAAAAATGGGGCGGATTGCGCCTTTCATTACGGCTTTTAATAAAGGGGGCGGGGGGGCGGCGGGGGGGGTGCCGGGCCCGGGGCCCCCTAGAATTGCATTAAAATGACGCTACCGCTTTAAATAATGTGAAGTTCCCTTTTCCCACCCCGCGGGGGTTTTTGCTGGCGGGGAGGGGCACCCGGGAAACCATAGTTTTTCTTTGAGAACTGTGGATTACCGTTTTTTACGGGACAGGGTTGGAGCCTTACTGGGGGCGCAAAAATTTTGGGACACAAATACGTCCAATCAGACCCAAAACAAGCCGTGTGAACGAGGCCTTAGGGTATGTTCACACAGTGTTTTTTGGGCTGTATTTTAGCAGGTTTAACATGTTGGATAATGGCCCAAAATCGGCCTCGGACAAGCTTCAGATCTTCCTCCATTGAATATAATGTAAAATACGCCTTGTCGTTCACATGTGTGTTTTCACAAATTTTTCGCTCATAAAAGAAACGATGGAGATAGGATTTTTCTAAATACGCCTCTAATCAGGCAGTTTTGAAGCGTAAATTTACACTTCAAAAAACAGTATGAACATATCCTTAGGGTGCTGTACATACTGCAGTATGTTGGTGTTTTAGAAGTATATGCTGGAGGCGCATACTTCTAAAACACCTTGTGCCGCCTCCCGTAGACTTTAAAAGGGTTGTCTCACTACAAGGATTGCTTTTTATGTTAAAGATCAGGCATCCTCAAACTACGGCCCTCCAGCTGTTGGGAAACTACATCTCCCATCATTCCCACTGTTATAGATTATATAAATGCATGATGGGAGTTGTAGTTTCTTAACAGCTGGAGGGCCACAGTTTGAGGATGCCTGTTAAAGATCTTGCAAAAACAAGTCACTTTGCAATATATGTCCATTAACCGTGTTCTACCTATTAAGAGATTCCCCTCTTGAAATGGACTGCATCAGCTCCTCAGGTTGCTATAGCTACAGACCTGTTTAATCTCATTATAGGCTGCTAGCCAGGGCTGTGGAGTCGGTGCCTAAAATATATAATAAGTTGGTCCAGTTATTTCGATGCAAAGAGCAAGAGGAATTGGGTCCGGCCGGTGCTACTGCTCCCATATCTTCAGCCTCATCACATGAGGAGTGTAAGTGATGACATGGAGCAGGCATGACAAACAGATTTCCTCAAAATTTTTCACCTGTTTTCAAAGAAGTAGAAGAGTTCAATCATTCATCAAAACTGACTGTGGCTGAGGCAATTCCTTTATACCCTGACATTGTTAGAGAGGTTTCCCCTGTGGTCACCGCTTTCCCCCAACCCCTAGAGAGGCCGTTCTCTATCCGGGAAATGAGATCAATGAGATGGAGGCAATACTATTTCTCAGAACAAATTCAGAGACTCAAACAAATGTTCCTGCGGGGTTTTGCATATTTACAATTTTTTTTGTGTTCTTAAGTCATATCCAATAAATATATTTTACACTGACAAGCAAAATGGTAACAATGTTTTGAATTTCTGACTTTCAGGCTCCATATCTCTCCATCCACTACAGCTTTGTACATGAGGCTACTGTAATTTTATATACAGTCATTCTCTACCCATCTTATACATAAATTGACTTGCAAGTATTTTAGCATCTGCTTAGTTCTGCAGATTCTTCCTGTAACTGCACTGTTACTGTTTTGCTACTAAAAATCAAAATGTTTATTTCTATTATTTTGTTAGTATTTGGGAAATCCACCTTTTTGGTTTTCAATACTGCCTGAATCCTTCTGGGCTCTGGATCCGAATCAAGCATGTCTTGACTAAAATCTGATCCCAGGTCTCTTCTACACATGCCCAATGTTGGTGAATACTGGACTTGGATACAAATACAGCTTTTTCTTCAACTCTACCCACAAGTGTTCAAAAGATCAAAACATTGTTACCCTTTTGCTTGTCAGTGTCTGTTCTACCTAAATAGCTTGATTATTGTATCATAAGGTGATGAACAGCCTGATGTTACAATTTTACTACAGTAAAGTTATCACTTAAACATGCGACCTGTATGCGGGAGTTGGAGGTCTGGGAAATTGAGGAGTCGGGGCTTTGGCTTGCCGACTCCACAGCCCTGCTGCTAGCACTGGTTGCTATAGCTATAGACCTGGCTTCTACTGCAGCCTAGTAGAAGCTAGTAAACACGCCCCTGAATTCAAAATAAAACCTAGCAAACAGGACTGAGGTGAGATGAATCACTGTAGTGAGACAACCCTTTTTACTTTCTCTTGCGTGTAA
This sequence comes from Phyllomedusa bahiana, assembly GCA_025379985.1. Lineage (NCBI taxonomy): Eukaryota > Metazoa > Chordata > Amphibia > Anura > Hylidae > Phyllomedusa > Phyllomedusa bahiana. The sequence goes on along the minus strand of JAODAL010000724.1, from coordinate 122,753 downwards.
GCGCAGGGAAGAAGTGACGTCAATGCTTTCTGCCTGTGCGTAATATACGTTAGGGAAAATGGCAGGTAATCATTGCTCTCAATGAGAGCTATGAATTACCTTATTTGCGGGGCGTACTTTGCACATATTGCAGCCCAATTCTGCCTCGAAATACGGACTACAAATACGCTGAGTGAATATGCCCTTAAAGTCCAGTAAACTCAGTTCATGTTGAAACGAAGTCTGTTCCTGAGAAGTTGAGCTGCCTGCAAACCCTGCGGTCCCACTTTAACAGTGGTTATCTATATAGGAGGATGAGTGTGTTTCTGGAGTGTGTTTCGGGAGTTGGAGGTTTGGGAAATTGATGAGTCGGGGCTTTGGCCTGCCGACTCCACAGCCCTGCTGCTAGCACTGGTTGCTGACTGAAAGATCCTGCCATTTGCTATAAACCTGTTTATCTTCTGTACTGCTCTTTACATGTGCCGAGATGAGCAGCTCCTTTGGGTATCATGTGAGGGCGGCCGCTATTTTTTCTTTTTCACTGGTACATTGTATACAAAGTACAGGACCCAAAGATGCTCCTATACTCACTGTAGAAACTGATTTCCAGCTTCCAGCAGCTCTTTCTGTTCTATGTAAGGATGTGCTTTATCTGGATTAGTTATCCGTTTCATTTCTTTTCATTATCATTTTCCATTATGTCGGTGATATTTTGGGTCTTTGAGACCAATTGCCAGTTTTCCATAAATGTATGCTTTTAAATTTCAATGGTCCTCCTGGAACCAGTTGTTGTTGTATGTTATGGGACTACTGTAACCTTTATGCTTTTAGTATGTGATATCTATTTTTACTGTTTACCAGATAACTGTTTTAGATATTAAATCCATTCAAGTACTGCACAGGCTTCTCTTACATTAAACTTATATTTAGTGTTCAATTCTAACTCTTATTTTTTGATTCCTTCCTTTTAAAGGAAGGTATTCTAGGGGGTGCGGTAGTGTGAGGCGGAAGCTGTAACCTAGTCATTGTGGAATGCAGTCGTTATTGTGTTTTTTTTTTTTTTTTTTTTTGCTTTTCCCTCCAGAATAACTGCTGGCTACTGCTTTTTATGTATGTGACTATATGCATTGAAGATTTTTTTTTTTTTTTTTCCCTGCTTGAGTATATTTTATAGTATCTCATGCACAGGGGGGTATTTTCCATCCATATCATCATTTTATTCTGGAGCATTTTGCCTCAAATCTCCTGTGTTGTGTGATTCCCCTGTTATTCCTCCTAGAGATTCATCCACAATCTGTCAGCTTGGTGTGTATCTTGTAGTCCGTGTCCCTTTGGGAATTGGATTAGTGACGCCCATCTGACAGATTCAGTAATACATTGCTAGAAGAAATAACCAAGGAACAGCGCAACATAGAGATATAAAGAACCTCCAGAATTGTTGTTTCATGGGGAGCACAAGGATTTACTACAACAGACACGTCAGCAGATGTCCCAGGACCACTTTAAGAAGGTCATGAATACATAGCAAATATAAGGTATTCTGAACTCAGCTGTGTATCTATGCACAACCCACTTGTCTTAATGTGCAGATCTATTAGAGGCCACATCCTGGTAAAATTTAATGGATGCTGTTTAAAGAAACAGATTCAGCATATGTATTTTCTGTCCCAATTTGTATGTAGCCTGTGAAATCAAGCCATTCCTGTGTATTATGTTGTGCACTACATATAAGTTTTGGCTCTGTCGTCATGACAAAATCCCTTCTCCCTTAAAGGGGTTGTCTCACTACATTGATTTATCTTACCTCTTTCCTGTTTTCTTCGTTTCATTTTGGAATTCAGGGATGTGTTTACTGGCTTCTACTAGGCTGCAATAGAAGCCAGGTCTGTAGCTATAGCAACCAGTGCTGACAACCTATCAGGAGAGATCAAACAGGTCTGTAGCTATAACGACCTGAGGAGCTGATGCAGCTGATACAAAATGGGATATCTCAGAATAGGTAGGACACTGTTAATAGACACATATTGCAAAGTGACTTATTTTTTCAAGATCTTTAACATAAAAAGCAATCCTTGTACTGAGACAACCCCTTTAAGGCATAAGCTATGCCATTAAATGCGTTACACTTAAGTGCTGCAATCACATTATGAGTATGTGGCCATACAAAAAGTTCTGATGTCTGAATAGAACTTTTCGCAGTTTCGTTACGTGCAGCATGTAGGTCTAACATGAACAGGTTTTACTCGCAGCTTGGTTAGCACCTCACTGTGGTATTGGGGTATGAAATAAGCATGAGCAATGTGTGGGTGTGGGTACAGCTGTGCTTTTGCACCCAATACCTACAGTCATGGCCAAAAGTTTTGAGAATGATACAAATGTTAATTTTTACAAAGTCTACTGCATCAGGTTTTATAATGGCAATTTGCATATACTCCAGAATGTTATAAAGAGTGATCAGCTTAACAGCAATTAATTGCAAAGTCAATAGTTGCCTAGAAAATGAACTTTTTCCCCCAAAACACATTTCAACTTCATTGCAGGCCTGCCTTAAAAGGACCAGCTAACATCGTTTCAGTGATTGCTCCATTAACACAGGTATGGGTGTTGATGAGGACAGGGCTGTTAACCATGGTTATCTCTAAAGAAACATGTGCAGTCATCATTGCACTGCACAAAACTGGCCTAACAGGGAAGAGTATCGCAGCTAGAAAGATTGCACCTCAGTCAACAATCTATCGCATCATCAAGGAATTCAACGAGCGAGGTTCCATTGTTGCCAAAAAGGATCCAGGGCGCCCAAGAAAGACCAGCAAGCGCCAGGACCGTCTCTTAAAAGTGTTTCAGATTCGGAATTGGGCTACCAGCAGTGCAGAGCTTGCTCAGGAATGGCAGCAGGCAGGTGTGAGGGCATCTGCACGCACTGTGAGGCGGAGACTCATGGAGCAAGGCCTGGTGTCAAGGAGGGCAGCAAAGAAGCCACTTCTCTCCAGAAAAACATCAGGCACAGACTGATATTCTGCCAAAGGTACAGGGAGTGGACTGCTGAGGACTGGGGTAAAGGTCATTTTCTCTGATGAATCCCTTTCCGAATGTTTTGTAACATCTGGAAAACAGCTTTTTCGGAGAAGACAAGGTGAGCGATACCACCAGTCTTGTCTCATGCCAACTGTAAAGCATCCAGAAACCATTCATGTGTGGGGTTGCTTCTCACCAAGGGAATCGGCTCTCTAACAGTCTTGCCTAAAAACACATTCCATGAATAAAGAATGGTACCAGAATGTCCTCCAAGAGCAACTTCTCCCAACCGTCCAAGAGCAGTTTGGTGATCAACAATGCCTTTTCCAGCATGATGGAGCACCTTGCCATAAAGCAAAGGAGATAACTAAATGGCTCAGGGAACAAAACAGAGATTTTGGGTCCATGGCCTGGAAACTCACCAGATCTTAATCCCATTGAGAACTTGTGGTCAATCATCAAGAGACGGGTGGACAAACAAAAAACAACAAATTGTGACAAAATGCAAGCATTGATTGTGCAAGAATGGACTGCTATCAGTCAGGATTTGGTCCAGAAGTTGATTGAGAGCATGCCAGGGAGAATTGCAGAGGTCCTGAATAAGGGTCAACACGCAATATTGCTTGCTGCATTAACTCATTCTGTCAATAAAGCTTTTGTTATCATGATGATTGCACTTGTATTTCTGTATGTGATAAAAACATCTGACAAACACACATAAAAACCAGAGGGCAACAGATCATGTGAAAATATAATATTTGTGTCATTCTCAAAACTTTTGGCCATGACTGTAGTGTGGTATTTTTAATGCAGTTGAAATTTTGAGCCCAACTCCTTTCTCACCGTTGGGAAAATAAGCACTGCCCTGTTGTTGAATTGGGCACATTGCTCTATGGAGGAGATGCCACATCATTTATATAGTATGATGGTATGGTATTTTCCAACCTCTTTCTAGTGTGTGTGTGTGAATATCGCAGTGTAAAATATCAGTTAAAGGGGTTGTCCACCTCTTCTTCTTTTTCTCCCTTTTTTTTTTTTTTTAATTACTAAAGGTAAAAAAATAAAATAAATCCTACACTCCTCTCCCCTCACTTGTGTTCCAGTGTCCTGCCATCCTCAATTACTGCTTGTCTTCTGTTTTTTTTTTCCTATGGATGCTCATGTGCCATTGTCAGATTTCACTGGTTGGCACACTTCCAAAGGATTACATCATGCAGTGACAGCCGATCAGTGGTGTTCTTCCAGTCCTGGAAGAAAAAAACTGGCAATGGCTGAGGATGGCGTGGAGCTGAAATCGGAGGCATGAGAGAGGGGAGTATAATTCTTAAAAAAATATTAAATAGTAATTTAAATGGTAATTTAAAAAAAATAATAAAATAAGGTGGACTACCCGTTTGAATTTCTGCAAAACCTATCAAATGTCCATTACGTATTAACAATTGTAATAAATGCGTTGATAATGTAACTAAAGCAAACCCCAAAGAGAGCCCCAAAATATATTTTTATCTATTGTGTTGGGGTTGTTTTTGGTATTTGCCTTAATTTTTGGTTTGCACAAGCAGTGAGGCTTCTGGTTGGTTACTATGAGCATCACCTCTCCAATCTTTGCTCTTAGTTTGCATACAGGGTGTCCATTGTCTTGCTCTTGTTTGTGTGGGAATGGATCATTAGTGATGCTGGAATCCATGTTTCTGTATTGCACCTGCTTATCCTCTTGCTATGATTCCTCAGTATCTTGTCAGAGCTTGCTAAGCAAAGGCAAGCAGATCTGTACAGCATCAAAGGAGCGATGCCTCCCACGGGTGGCAAAAAGATGGAAGATAAATATTCGTTGTTAAAAGTCTTCACCCGGAGCTTTGTTTTGTAGCATTGACTGATGTAGCATTGTGTCAGTGCTCATCGATCTCTCTCCTCCTTTCCCATCAAGGTTTTTTTTTTCTTTTTCTTTTTTTATATCGACGTAAATCTTTGGACTAAATCTATATACGTGTAGTCTGCCGTAACACAACATACAGCATGTACCATACAGCACATCACACTTTATTTTAGTGTTGAGTTAAAGTGAACCTGTGACATCTCCTGATGTGTCTGTGTTTTAGTTCATCCTTGTGTTCCCTGCAAAATAACTATTCTGGAGCCTCTTCTATAACTGTTGTGCTGTCTCTGTGTTATTTCTTCTGGAAGTGCTTTACTGAATCAGTCAGATGGGTGTTACTGTTTCTTTTTTTTTTTTTAGAAAGGACGTGTCCCTTCTCACACGGACTGTCAGTACTGATTGGAGAATGTCAGACAGGAACACACCCTCAATTGGTAACACCCGTTTGACAGATTCAGTAATAAATTTGTAAAAGAATCTGAGGACCAGCACAACAGAGTTATAAGGCTTAAGTTCACACGGCGTAATTGCGGCGCGTACAGTATGGCCGCAATTACGCCGGGTGATTTGTGCTGATCGGTGCGTACTCCAGCGTAGTGTGGGGGAGGTGGCAGCCTGCCAGCCCCATTGACATGCATTACGTGTGGCGCGTATTCGCTGCAAGTAATTGACGTGTCCCTTATCTCTCCACGCGTACAATACGCGCAGGGAGAGGAGGCGGGATCCATAGTTTTCTATGTGAACTATGGATTACCAGAATTTTGGCGCACATCTTACCCGTATTAGAGCACAAATACGACACTAAATGCGCGCTGAAATTTGCCCGTGTGAACATACCCTAAGGCTATGTTCACACGGCTTAATTGAGGGACGTAATTTCGCCCCGCAATTACGCCGTGTGGACGGGGGTGGGGCGGGAGCGGGGGAGTAAGCAGGGGGGGCCGGCACTTCGCCGGCCCATAGACTATCCCTGCTAGCAGCGCGTATACGCCGCTAGAAAGTGACATGTCAATTATCTCCCCCCCCCGGCGGATTCGCGGGGGGGGAGAGGAGAGTAAAACCATAGTTCTCTATGAGAACTGTGAATTACCGTAATGAATGGGCCCCTTTTCGGCCCGTAATTGGCGCACTTCGGCGCGTAATTACGGCCGAAATACGGCCTCATTTAAAGTCCGTGTGAACATACCCTAAGAGAGGATGCTCCAGAATTGTTATGCCACAGGATTTATTAAAAGGGGCATATAGGGAACGGGCACTGGTGCTTCTCCAATGCAGTTTTTTTTTCTGCCTGCTTGTAGCAGTTTCATGTTGGGAAAAGAATGTGTAGTTAAATGTTTCTTCCACCTCCTCCCTGATAAGCACATACAGTACTTTTATCTTACTTTTCACAGTCTCTCATCCTCCTGAAATAGTTGATGTCGTTTTTAAAAAAAAAAAGAAAAGAAAAACCACAGGTAATTACAGTGCCAGTTAAGTTACATGGCAGCTGCAAATGTGCCCTTTGGAGCCTTTTGACTTATAATTGTTTCCATCATGGTATCTGTCATTTTTAATTGGGAGCCTAGTGCTGCCTCCTGTACTATTCTTCTTCTTATCAAATATGATGGAATTTGCTTCATAAGCTTAGGACAGAGCCTCCAATTCAGATGTGAAAATACTGAGAGATTCTCCCAATCATCACAGTAAGAGTCCATAGACCTCTACGGGTGCAGTAAAATGTTCCATGTGCTCACCGGTGTTCTAATTCTTTTATGTACTTGTGTGCATGAGCCTTTAGTCTTGGTGCTCCTTTAATATATTTTATATATGAACTAATGTTGTACTAGGACAGAATTGTACAATTGAAAGTCACATTATTATGACAACTTTCGATGTCACTAGTGCATAGCTCATGCAGGAAGTCACGTGTAGAGCGCTGACTTGGTGGGTATATAAGGTGTGTGATAGGCTGCTTGCAAACACAACCCTCATTGATTTCATGAATAAAAGGAGTAATTTATCAGTTACAAAAAGAGATGATCATCGGCTTTCTAGTCAAGGATTGCAGTGTTTTTGAAACTGTGCGGTTTGTGAACTCTTCACATCCTGCTGTGAGTGTATCGTGAGAGAACAAATGGTGTGAATAAGCAAAGTGGAAACTAAAGCACCACATGCCATTGATTTGAGAGGTAAACATCAGCTACAAAGGTGCTTATGGGTGGACTGATGCACTATAGTGGAGCAGCTCACCACCAAAGTGAACCAGGGGACTACCAGATGTGTGACTAAACCGGTTCAGTGAACCCTACTGCGGATACGGCTTTAAGTAGTGTTGACAGACAAGTCTTCAACCTTAACAGCAGTATCAGAATTGGGCTGATTGGCAAAGGATTGCTGTCTCCGATGAGTCACGTTTTCTGCTTCGCCAAAAAGATGGATATTTGCGTGTCTGGTAAGAAACTTAAAAAAAATGCCCTGCAGCCATTGCTTGAAGAACACAAGCTGGTGGTGGCTGGGGAATATTTTTTGCATCTATGTGAAAGGCACTGTCAACCAATGGCCCTCTAATTCCCCAGACTTCAACCCAATTGAACATCTGTGGGGTCAACTCGATTGTCATATTGGTTCTCTAGATCCTCCCCCACGATCACTCCAGCAGCTGTGGGATGCAGTCAGCTTGGTTCCCAATACCTGTGACAACCTACCAGGACCTTTTTAAGGCTAGGTTCACACGGTATAATTGCAGGACGTATTTCGCCCCGCAATTACGCTGTGTGTACAGGAGCGGAGTGGCCGGCAGCCTGCCGGCCCCGTAGATATTCATTATTTTCGGCGCGTATTGACATTTCACATCTCGCCGTATTGTGCGAGCGGGGAGAGGAGACGTAATCCATAGTTCTCGAAGAGAACTGTGGATTACCGTAATGACTGGGACGTATCTCGCCCCGTATTTAGCACAGTATGGCGTGAAATACGGGACGAGTGTCCCAGTATAAACCGTGTGAACATAGCCTAATAAGTCACTCCCAGTCCTTCTACCTGGTATCTGTGCCAAACACAACGTTTTCTCTAGATATTAACTGGGTGGGCATAATAATGTGACTTGACTGTTTATATGGTTACTGAGATCTGTGACAAAATTAATGTTGCAAACCCCCCTCCCTCACCGATTAAAAATATAATTTGAGTCCTTGACCTATAAATGTTTTTATATCTACTGTATATGGTTCTTCTGACTTTTTATTGAACAGATTTAATGACCTTGGCATACTGCTCGGGTTGTAAAGCTCTGAGACCACCAGCCTTGAGCATAGACTGGTTTAGATAGTCTGGTATTGGTTGAATACAGAAGAGGTCAGAAGACCAGAAAAAGCTTTACAGCGAGGACAGATTCCTGTGACATTCTTGCGGTGTGTCCCCGGTAATGCTCTCTAATGTGTCACCTTGTGGGATCTTTAAATACTGTGCATCTTTTTATACCACTCTGTTCTCTTGAAGTTTATTAGGAGCCTTGAGGGTCCCAAGAAAAAAAAAAATTTTTACAGTTTTGGGGCCAGAGGGAACGTTTGGTAAACGCTAGGAAAGGAATCCTTGCATTTTAGATTTGCCCTGCTATAAATCGGGGATTTGGCCGATTTTCCCCCTCAAGTGTTGATGTTCTGCACCCGTGTTATTTTATTTATAATGCAATCTTTTTAAAGATGCTCCTGATCTATGGCCGTCATCGTAGACCAGGGTTGTAGTCCTGTCCGCTATTTTCAAAATTTTTTAATTTTTAGTTTAAATTTTGGGGGAAAAGATTTTGTTGTTTTGACATCAAAGGGGCCTTGTTCACACAGCTTTTTTTGACTGGTTTTTTTGGACGGGGTTTTTTGGGAAATTTTTTCCTCCCCCCCCAAACCTCGCCCAAAAAACGTTTTTTCCCGGGAAGGGGAAACTTTTTTCGACGGTTTTTCGCCCATACAAATTTAATACAAGGAAAAAAAGGGCCCCAGAAACTGCGCCAAAAAACTGCCAAAAAAAATTTTTCAAAAAATTTTCACATGACACTTTTTTCCTGTGCTTACAAAGAACCGTGTAAAAACCTTTCATGTTTAAAGCTAAAAACGGGGTTTATTTAGGAACCCCTTTAAAAGAACGGGGGCGTTTTGGGGAACCCTTTTTGGGGAGAGGAAACGCTCCAAAAAACTCGCCCAAAAACCCTTTTAGCCCAAAAAATTAAGCCTTTTGGGGGGGAACCCAACCCCCAAAATTTTTTTGCAGAATCTTGTTCCTATTTTGGGAAAACCCCATACCCCCCCACCTCGCTTTGGGAAAACACCGGGAGACTTTCGGAAAAAAGGGGGAACCTTTAAGGTTCCCTGAAGAGCTGGCACACCTCCCAGACATATAAATGGTGCAGACTTGGAAGCTGTGCCTGCACCATCTGTATTACAAGTAGACTGCAGTGGCCAGGAGTGGAGCTATCTTTTACAGTATCGTGTAATAAAAACGTGTCCTTTTATTACAGGGGTTAGTAAACAGGTGTGGCCCAGGGGAGTCTAAATCGGTGTCCATTTTGGTGTAGTAATTATAAAATGGGCCCGGGATTTTCCAAAGAATTTATAAAAAAATTGGGTACAGCTTTTCAATGGGGGGCCATTTGCAATAGTTTTTCATATCTTCACCCCTCATCGGGTTGAGGATTTTAAAATTAAATGACATGGAGCAGGAAAAAGCGTTGCCGCAAGGGGGAAACCTTTCCCGCTCCCATAGCAAAAGTTTTATCAGATTTCATTTGCTCTAAAAGGGAAGAAAAAGGGGGTTTTCAACCACTTTAAAAACCAAAAGGACTGTGCATGGGCAAATTTTTTTTATATCCTAAAAATTGTTAAAATGTTCCCCATTGGTACCGCTTTGCCCCCAAACCCCCAACTTAGTGTAGAGGGGGCCCCCCGGTTCTTTCCTGGGGGCCTGGAAAAAAATTTAAATGAAGTTTTTCCTTTTTTTTTTTTTTATGGGGTCCTTTTAAAAATTTTGAAGGGGAAAAAAGGGGGACCCCTTGTTTGGAATTTTCGGAACAAAAAGTTTTCGGGGGAACCAAAATTCAAGGGGGAAACCCCCCACCCCCAAACCCCCCAAATGGTTATTTTCAAGGGGGGACCTTTTTGGGGGAAATTTTAAAAAAACCCCCTTTTTTTTTTCCTCACCCCCCCCCCCCCACCCCAAAAAAACCCCCCCCCCCCAAACTTTAATTTTGCGGGGAAAAGGTTTTCCCAAAATTTTTAAACAATTTTTTAAAAGGGGGGGGTTTTTTTTTTTGGGGGGGGTTTTTTTTCCTAAAACAAAGGATTAAAAAAAAAGGCTGGGGGGGGGGGCCTTTTCCCCCGGCCCCCCCGGTTTTGGGGGGAAAGTTAAACCTGGGGGGAAAAAAAGTTTTCCTTTTAAAAGGGGGGAACCTTGAAAAAGGGGATTTTTATTTGATTAAAAGGGAATATCCGGTTTTGGGGAAAAAAAGGGAGGTTTTTTGGGGGTTCCCCCTCCCAAACCTTTGGGAAAAAAACCAACCCTAACGTGAAGGTTTTTAAGGGTATTCAATATAAAAAATGTTTTTTTCCCATTGAAACCCTTTGTTTACCGTATACCTTTTTTTTTTCAATAGGTTTTTTTTTTTTGGGGTGTAGTTTTGGGTTTTTTAAATGCAAAACTTTTAAAAAAGGTATATTTTAATTGGGATAAAAATTTTGCTGGTTTTTAAATCTATTGGGAATGTAAAAGTCAATAGGGCAAATCTATTCTTTTTTCACATCCACAAAACGTTTTTATGTTTTGGGTAAAAATTTTGGTGGTCAAAACCACCCCCTTTAAACCTGACCCCAAAATTTAAAAAAAATTAATTACCAGAGAACATTTTTGATCTGATAATTTTGGAGAGCCCCTGAAAGGGCAAAAAAAAGGGGCGGGGTTTTTGGGGAAGGGGAAGTACCCCCCTGTTTTGGGTTTGCCAAAGTAAACTTCCCCCCCTTAACCCTAAAACCCGTTTTAAAGGGTTTTAAAAATAAGGGGGTTTATCCCCCCCCAGGGCCAAGGGGTTTGGGGGAAAAAAATTGGAAACCTGAAAAGAAACCCCCCTGAAAATAAAAAAGAAAATTTTTTTGGGAATATTTTCGATATGGATTAGTTTAAGAAGGCTTCCAGGCTTCATTTCCCTAGAACAATTAAGAATGATGCATTCCAGGTGGAGTTGCCCATCAAGTTGATTACATGCTGGGCTCTGTGCTTTCTACCTGGCAGGCATCAGCACTGATTGGAAGGAGCGGTCTTTCATATTAATACAAACTTGAACATACAGGTTAGAATACCACCCAATACATTTGGTAATTGTAGCACCTTTGTTCACCTTTAGTACATACCAGTCTGTTGGGGTGGCTGAAACCCTTGGCGGAAAAATTTTTTGGGAGGGTTAAAAAAGGTTCCAAAAAATTTGGAAACTTTTTTTTTAAATTTGTTGAATTTCTCCCAACCCCTTTTTGGGTCCCCCAAACAAACCGGTTTTTTTAAAAAACCCCCCCTGCAGAGGGGTTTTTAAAACAAAAAGAAAAAGGCCTTTATAATGTTTTAAAATTGTTTTTCCATTAGAAATTAGGAATTAACGGAACCAATTTTTAGGAATGTTTGGGGGAATTCACCCTTTACTGGAGTTAGAAATTACTGTGTATATAAAAAGGTTTTTTTCCTTTTAGTAGGTGGTGTTCCCCCAAAATTGATTAAAAGGGGGAGTTTTTCCTTCAAAAATTGGAAAAGGGAAAAAAATTAAGGGGTTTAAAGAAACCGGGTTTTTTAAATAGTGTTTTTATAGGGGTTTAAAATACATAAAGTTATTTTTTTAGTGTCTTATAGATTGAGAACTAAATGGGTTTTTTAATTTTTCCCTTTAGGGGCAAAAAAAGTAAATATAGTGATTAATAGTAACTCTCTCTGTTCTTTGCGAGTTTTTCCCAATTTTTTTTTTAGATTAAATGGTTTGCAGCGGGCCCCCTTTAGGTCAATATCACATACAACCCATGCCAGATTTTGCCCGCTTCTCTACTTTTGGGGAGGGGGAAAATCCCTTTTTAAAAAAAAAAAAAAAAAAAATTAAAAAAAATCCGACCATGAACTGATGGGTTTTCCTTTTTTGGGATTTTTTGACACTTCTTGTTTAAATTTTTAAACTTCCCCTGTGCGCCCCAAAAACAAACAAAACTAGACAACTGGGAAAACCCCTTTATAAGGTTATGGGAGGTTTTTTCACAGGTTCTGGGGCCTGCTGACTGGCCTCCCACGGCTGCTGGAGGATTTTTAGGGGAATCCATAGAGGGAACCAATTGATCAAGGGGGTCCCACAGATGCCCAAAAGGGGTGTATGGGTTTTACCCTTTATCCCGCAAAAAAGGAATTTTATAACCCGAATTGGTGCCTTTCACACAGATGTGGGGCCCGAAATCCATGAAAACAAATTCCCCCGGGCCTTTAAAGCTTTTTTCTTTTCAGACTATCACAAACCCTTTTAAAAAACCCCCAAAACCGTCTCCTTTCCCTGACTTCCTTTATGTCTACGCACTACCCCGACAGAGAAAAAAATGGCCTTGGGGGGTGCAAAATTTTTGGGGGGGGTGCCTTGAGGTTTTATTCCAAAAACCAGGGCAAACCCCTTTTGGGAAAAACTGGGTGCTGTTTGGAAGAGAAATTTTGCAGGATGCTTAAACTAACCAAAAGCATGACTCTCCCCCTTTTAAAAGGGTTCCTTTTGGCAATTTTTTTCTTGTTGACCAAACAGCCACTGAGTCTGTTCAGAGCGCTGAATTCTCAGCAGATTTTAAATACTAAATCTGACTGTACCCAGTGCTGTGTAGTCCGCAATGAAAAATTTGTTCGAACTACACAGCGCCCGATTTTTTCCTTTTGGATTTTTTAAAATTGGGTCTTTCCCCAACGATTTTCCCGTTGGTTCCAGTACATTCAATGTAGCACAAATCAGCGCCAAAAACTGCGGGCCAGCTATATAAAAATGCCGTCGGCTTTTGAACGCTATTTTAACATTTTTTGGGGCCTTTTTTTTTGTATTTTTCTCCAAATTTAAAGGGGGTTTTTTCATTTCAAAGTTTCAAAAAGGGTGCCCTGAATAAAAAAATGCTGCTTTTTTTTCTGCCCTTTTCCCGGGCAGTGTCTTAAATTTGCATTTGGCTCTGTGTATTCAAAACTTCTTTTCCCCTTTTTTTTGTTTATCGTCTAAAATTTGGGTAAAAATTTCCTTCTCTAAAATCCATAAGCTTTTCAGTAATTAAAAAAGTTGGTAATTAGTCTTTTTTCTGAAAGAACAGAAAAAAAACAAGCTCTCACTGTCCAGAGGCGTTTATAAAAACAATCCTAATCAAAAACAAAAAAGGGGGGGCGAAGCCACAGGTTTTTGGGCACTAAAGGGGAAACCCAAGAGGCCCCAGAAAAAGGTTTAATAAAAAAAATTTGGGCTCCCTTAAAAAAAAAAAAAGGGTTTAAAAACGCAATATATTTGGAAAAAAAGGCTTTACTTAGGGGTGCCCCCACCCTTTTTGCAAGCTATTATTTTTTACGGACAACCCCTTTAAGTGCACCTATATGTTTATCTGCTTCCTACTCTTCCCCTTTGTGATTCCAGTCTAAAACTGTGTCCATACTGCAAAATGTTTTCCAAAAAACTAAGTGAATTTTGTACTGCCCCTCTCTCCCTCCCCTTTAAAAGTCCTTTCAAATTCTTTACCCTGCTGTATGGATGCTTTGAGGGAGTCCCTACTGGAAAGTGCTGTTGCAGTTTCCTGGCTTTTTAATTTTTATTTTTTTTTTTTTCATAACCAAGTAATGAGCTATTGTTTTTTTCCACAGAGTTTTTTTGGGGGGAGGGGGAAAAAGGGGTGGGGCCCGATTTGGGAGGGGAATCCTTTCGTTGGTCTCTATTCATTCGTCCACTTCCCCTACAGCACAATGTCCATTCAGTTTCCGGGAGGGCCCGTCGGAGCCCGACGTCAGGTCCCAGCTTTCATTTTTCTCACGCTCAATGAATAGAAATAATATTTTAGTGTCAATAAAGGTGAAGTTTTTGTCAAACATTGTGGTGTTGGAGGGAAAACATTAATATTCATGTACATTATGTACTTGATATTCTACGTTGGGCTTCATTCCCTGTCACCCCGTCTTTTCATTTCCCTTTCCCTTTTAAATTTAAAAAGGGTCCTCTTGGGTTTTTGCTGCCAAGCCAAAAATACGGGGAGTGAAGTGCTCTATTGCTTCTCTCCGGGGGCCTGGTATAGAAAGTTTTAGTGGTAGATATGTGTTGTGAAAATGATGCATGTACTTGTACATAAAAAATCTGGACAGTTCTGAAGGAAAAAACATAAAGGGCGAGATGTCCGAAAATTGGCAGTGCTACCTCAGTTTTTAGGCACGTTAAATAAGTGTAAAGTGCGCCAGAAAGTCCAACCCTATTAAAAATCTGCCGTCAGATATGCCTTTGCATAGTAAACATAATGCACCTAAAAATGATGCGCTATGCGCCTCCATAACGAAATGCGCCTATTGAGGCGCATAGCACCATTGGCCTCCAGGACACCGCTCTCACTTGGTTCTCATCCTACCTCTCTGACCGCTCCATCAGTGTCTCATTTTTCTGGTTCGACCTCCTCTCCTCTTCCTCTTGCTGTTGGAGTTCCTCAGGGATCAGTTCTAGGTCCTCTCCTCTTTTCATTGTACACAGCCCCCATTGGAAAAACGATCAGTAGATTTGACTTCCAGTACCATCTCTATGCGGATGACACCCAATTATACACCTCCTCCCGTGACATCACTCCAGCCTTGCTACAAAACACCAGTGACTGTCTGTCCGCTGTCTCTGACATCATGTCTTCTCTCTATCTGAAACTAAACCTCACTAAGACTGTACTTCTTGTCTTTCCGCCCTCTACTATCCAACCCCCCCCCCCCCCTGCTATTTCAGATTCTGTATGTGGTACCACCATTTGTCCTAGGCACCAGGCACGCCGTCGAGGGGTGATAAGGGATTCTGAACTGACCTTCTCCCCATATATCCACTCCCTCGCCCGCTCCTTTCACCAGCACCGCAACAATATCTCCAACCTCCGTCCATTTCTCACTGTGGAAACAACTCAAACTCTCATTACTGCTCTTATTCTTTCTCGTCTTGACTACTGCAACTCCTTGCTTATCGGTCTCCCTCTCGGGAAACTCTCGCCTCTCCAATCTGTCCAGAATGCAGCAGCCAGGCTTGTCTTTCTCTCCAGCCGCTATACTGATGCCTCTACCCTGTGTCAGTCACTGCACTGGTTGCCCATCCAGTACAGGATACAGTATAAACTCAGCACTCTCACCCATAAAGCTCTCCACAGTGCTGCTCCTCCCTACATCTCCTCCCTAGTCTCTGTCTACCGCCCTACCCGTGCTCTCCGCTCTGCTGATGATATCAGACTACATTCCTCAATCATCCGAACCTCCCATGCCCGCCTACAAGATTTCACACGTGCGGCACCAATTCTCTGGAATATGCTACCGCGGGCGATCAGGCACATTCACAACCCTCAGTTTTAAGAGGGCCCTGAAAATACATCTTCTCGGTCTGGCCCACCAAGATCCCTAACTGCTATCACACACATCTGTCACTCCCTGCACTTGGGCACTCACAGGCACTTATCTGTATATAGATGTACAGTCTGGGTGGCAGGTTCATCCATTTTTCATGTAAACCAACCCCTATTTATGAAACATGGCCGGACCATTGTAAACTTGGCACTTCTTACCGTATGTTTCACCCATACACCCTAATAGATTGTAAGCTCTCACGAGCAGGGCCCTCACACTTTTTGTCTCATTTGTAAGTACTTTTAATGTGTAATGACTGTATGTTTACCCTTGAATTTGTAAAGTGCTGGGGAATATGTTGGCGCTATATAAATAGATTATTATTATTATTATTATAGCACATCATTACAAGTGTATATGTGTTAGGCGCATTTCATATTTCACTTGTGTTAGGTGCATTTCATATACTTGTAATAAGCTATGCGCCTCCATGCGCTATGTGCCTCTATAGGGGCATTACATACTCTACCAATGAAATGTTTTGTGCCGCAATTAGCGCAAATCGCGGCACATAGCATATCATTGGAAGCGTATGTAATGCCCCTATATAGGCACATCGCGCACGGAGGCGCATATGAATATGAAATGCGCCTAACATATACTTGTAAAATGTGAAATGCGCCTAACACATATACACTTGTAATGATGTGCTATGCACCTCAATAGGCGCATTTCGTTATGGAGGCGCAGAGCGCATCATTTTTAGGCGCATTACAATGAGTCGGTCCCAGCATGTAATGCGCCTAGTTTTGGTGTACGACAGTTCATTTACATCCAAGATATGGCGTCAAAAGCAGTTTTAGATCAATATAGACTGAAAAACTGGCATTGGCGTGTTGGGAAATGTCGCCCAAAGTGTTGTATATTGAGCGATGAATGCTATAAATACCCAACACATTGGCACTTATTAGGAAACCTCAAATCTAGACCATCTCGACTGATGACAAAATGTATTATTCTCCTTTTAATGTCCTAGCATTCTGTTTAATTTTCCATGTTATTTAGTCATAAAAAGGGGTTTTCTCACCACACTGTTTCACTGAGTTTTAGCAGTTTTGCACTTAATCTGTCTCCGCAGGCTGTGGTTGGTTCTACAGCAGTGATTACTATATTCAACTTCTAGAGAGCCATCTCCTAACAGTGCAGTAGATTGTCTCTAACGATTACAGATAAAGCCATACTTTTTAGTCCTTAAATAACATGTACCTTTGTTTATTGAAGCTAATCTTGTTCGATATAATTAGTTTGCTTTGATCTCGGCCCATCAGTGGGATGACATCACACTCAGCCAATCAGATAACAGATGTCCTTATTCTCAGCTAATCAGATCGCAATGTCCTTCTGGTGTGCTTGTAACCATAGAAACCTAAGTGCACGCCGGAGCACATAAAAGATACTCCTCTTATGACTAAAGTCAAATTTATTGACCAATATATTTAGAAAAAGTCTTCATTGAACTGTCCCTTAATGTTGAATGCTAATCTCTGTAGTGAGAAAACCCCTTTAAAGAATGGAAATTTTGGAGTTTTGCTGTGTTTAGTTATATCGCTCCCCTACTAGGAACCACATTAAAGGGTGTAATTGGGTAATATGCATAACAGAAGCCTACACCAGGAGTTCTCAGCAGAAATGGTTCGTGTCATGTACCTCTACAAATCATTTTTACACAGGCAGTTTATCGACTGAGCGAATCGTCTTCTTCCATCCATTGTCGTGTCCAGTTCTCGCCAAGATTTTCCACAGCTTCTTTTAATTGCTTGATCGTTTCTGTGTCATTTTTGATGGTATCCAATCATCCGGCCTTTGGTCTTCCCAGTTTTCTATTACCATTATCCATGCCAAGTAGTGTGTCCTTTGTAGTGAATTCACCCTCATCACGTGTCCAAAATAGATCAGTTTCTGTCTGGTGATCTTGCCTTTCAAGGGCAATTCTGGGTGTAAATGATGAAGAACCTCTTTGGTGGTCTTCTCCAATGAGCTCAAAAGCATTTGATTTTTTTTTTTTGTCCGCTCTCATGAGCGTCCTTGTCTCACAGCCATGTCTCATGATTGGGAATACAATGACAGTGATCAGTCTTTGGTGGTGACTAGGACACTTGCACTTCAATATATGGTTCATGCTCACCATGGCTGCAAGTTCTAGTGTTAATTGATGCTCGACCTCTAATGTCGAAACACCACTGTTATCAATGAGGGATCCAAGAAAAATGAAGCTGTTGACCACTTCAATTTCTTCATTGTTTGTGGATGACTTTTTTTGGTGGTAATAAACCATTTGTTAGAGGCTCTGTGATCAGTAATAAGCAAACACTTGTTCGTCAGTTTATTGTATCTTTAATGCAGCACTAAAAATTATAGTTTGTCGATAGTACATATCCCTAAACTGTAATAGAAATAAATGTCTATATAAACAATAGTTTTATAAACTAGGTGTTCACTGTCTGAAAATTGGGCACTATGAAGACCTTGGAACAAATCAATTGGTGGCCCTTACGGGCAATTCTCGACAAGTCTTACACATAATACAAGTATATCATTCTAGCATGGCTTATGAACAGTAGACTAGTTATGTAGGCTAGGTAATGGTTAATATTATTAATGTACCAGAAACAACCATGCAACTGTCTGAAATGGACCAGTACATTTTCTTCCTTCATCCTTTATGGTGACTAGGCCACAGCGACGTTGCACCCATAGTGACTTGATGTGAATGTCTACATAGTAATTTAATGTTGCATAACAGCATCATCCATTCACTGTAGGCCACATGCCACACACCCTGCTTCAATGAAAATAAGACCTATCCATAAAATAAGCTGTAGCATGATTTTTCAGGATTTTGGATTATGGTTAAAGTATAAGCCCTACTTCAAAAATAAGCCTTAGTTCAAGTTCAGTAAAAAAAAAAAAATGTCCATGCAGCAATACAAGTTAGAAACAAAATGGAATACAACAGGAGAGATACAGTAGACCCTTCATCAAGGAATGCAGGCATGTGCAAAAGAATTGCACCCCCAAAGGAAACCGCCTCTCTTCCCCTGCCCTGCAAAAAAAGACTTGCACGCAAGACCCCCACAATAATAAGGTTTGGGTAGTGCCGGGCTGTCAGTGGAACATAGCAGAAACGGCAAGGGACTGGACAGTGACGTGCCTTTGAAAGGAATAACGCAGATCTGTGTGTGAGCCCATCCACAGTCGGCACTTGGCAGCTCTAAGGGGGTCTGGTGACTCTTTTGGGGGGTGCCTGCTTTTCTTGCTGAATAGACATCCACCATTTACAGGAACCGTTAAACAGAAAAACAAGAAAATAAGACATCCCTTGAAAACCTATCTTTCAGAGCAAAAAATAATGAGATCCTGTCTTATTTTAGGAAAAACACAGTAGTAACGTGGTAGCCAAAAAGAGAGCTGCCCTCTCAACATCAAGAAACACATCTATGATTGGAGTATGGATCTCTGTATTAAAATGGACACTATAGAATGTGTCCATAGCTGCTCTTTATTTTGGAGCCACATTCTGGTTCTGGATTTGTGGCTGATAAAGTCTCCCAGAACATTTAGTATAATTTACACTTAAACGTACAAGTCAAGAAATCTGGAGGAGGAAAGATATTTTTTTTGAGTAAGTATTTCTGGAACTGAAAGAATAACAGTTTCCGTTACTCGGAGAGATACAGTGCTTAAGATAAAGCTGAAAAGTGGAGGGAGATTTTCCTACACAGACTTCCTCTTTATCTCATATGACGCCATGGACGTCCGTGCTTTCTCTGGTGCTGGAGCTTTATCCTGTGATATAAGATAGTTATGGCGGAGTTCACATGGACATCATGGCTTCTGTTTATAACAGAAAACATGCCACTGTTCTGGATCTGTTCTATAATAGAGCTAAATGGTGCCTGACTGACCCCTTTTGTGTTATAATGGGACCTTTGGGGGTTCATCAAGGTTTCCTGTGTTTTGACAACGTTAATTGCACTCTTGCATTAAAATGCCACTTTTGTGGCACCATAAATTCTGTTATTAAAATGGAAGTTTGGTATCTGAGTAATTTTGAAAATTAAAATTGGTTTGAAAATTTGCTTTGTTTGATTTGAAATGTTACTCAGCAACTACTGCCTGGCAGTAGATAGATGTTTGGAATACAGTGGCAAGCTTTAAAAAAAAAAAAAAAAAAAAAAAAAAGAGGTGGGGGAGGAGGGAGCTAGAACCAAGACAAATCTTGCCAATCATTAGCTTGTATTTAATTGTGAAAAATTTATTAGGAGGTGCATGACTTGAACTGTCCTTGTATCTTTCATCGACCTACTGCAGTCTGATTTCCAACCCCGACACTCTACTGAAACTGCCTTAACTAAAGTCACCACTGACTTGTCCGTAAAAGCTTCACATCCCTACTCTGTGCTATTCCTCCTAGATCTGTTCTCTGCCTTTTGAAACAGTTGATCATTCACTACTCTTAGGCTATGTTCACACGGCTGATTTTGGGACGGATTTCAGTCCGTAGTTCGTGCCGTACTGCGCTCAAATATGGCTGATATCCGTCCCCGTCATTACGGTAATCCACAGTTCTCATAGAGAACTATGGATTCAGTCTCCTCTCCCTGCTCGCGAAAAACGGCGAGCGGGGAGAAAGTGACATGAACATTATCCAAGCGGGATACGCGCCCTGGATAATGAAAGTCTATGGGGCTGGCGAGCTGCGGGCCCCCCCGCCCCCGTACACACGCCGTAATTGCAGGCGAAATCCGTCCCACAATTACGGCGTGAATAAGCCGCGTGAACATAGCCTTAGGCTCTGTTCACATGGCGTAATTGTGGTGCGTACAGTATGGCCACAATTACGCCAGGTGCTTTGGGAGTCGTGCTCATACGCGCATACTCCCACGGCGCATCTCACTCGTATTGGAGCTCAAATAAGCCACAAAATACGTGCCAAAATTAGCATGTGTGAACGTAGACTTACTAATTATCTCTCTTCTTTTGTCATCACAGCTCTTTCTAGATTGCCATTTACCTCTCTGATTGGACCTTCACTCTCACTCCACCTGTTCCCCTCACCTTCTTTGTGTTGTGGTCCCCCAAGGGTAAGTCCTGGGCCCACTATTCTTCTCTGTTTCTTTTGACCTTGGTGAACTCGCAGCATCATATGGCTTCAAGTACCACTTGTACGCTGATGACACTCAAATCTACATCTGTGGCCCAGATGACAACTCTGCTTTCTAGGATCCCAGAATGTCTATCATCTATATCCGCCTTTTTCTCTACCAGTTTTCTCAAACTCTATATGGAGAAAACCGAGTTCATCATCTCCTATTCCACTCCACCAGTTCAGCTAATCAATCTATCACAGTCACTCTCCCCAGTCCCACAAGTCCGCTGCATTGGGATAACCCTTGACTCTGCTCTGTCCTGCAAACCACACATTCAAGCCCTGACAAACTCTTGCTACCTCCACCTGAAAAATATTTCCCAAATTCGCTCATTTATTGACTTTGACTCCAAAAAATTGCTTGTTCATGCCCTCATCTGACACCTGGATTACTGCAACACTCTTTTCTGTGGCTTCCCATCTAGTAATCTTGCACCACTTCAATCCATCCTCAACTCCGCTGCCTGGCTGATTCACCTCTCTCCTCGCTACCCATTTGCCTCTCCTCTCTGCAATCCCTCCACTGGCTAATCATTGCCAAAATAATTCAGTTTAAGCTACTAAAAATGTCACATAAAGCTCTCATAACCTGTCCTTCTCCTTGCATCTCTGCATTAATCTCACAAGACCTCCCCTTACTCAATCTCGGCTCCTCACAGTACTCTCTCTGCTCTCTTCTTGTCCGTTCCTCATACAACCATCTCCAAGACTTCTCCCGTGCTTCCTCCATACTCTGGAACTCACTTCAACAACACATCAGAAGCTCTGCCACCTTTACTAGCTTCAAATGCAACCTGAAAACCCATCTCTTCAGGATAGTATACAATCTACAATAACCCTTCTGCCATTACACCATAATACACACCTCTCTCTCTCTGTTCGGTCTCCCCTTGTCCACTGTAGATTGTAAGCTCTCGCGGACAGGGTCCTCTTCTTCCGTATCAGTGTGTTACTTAGTGTTATTGTATTATGTACATGAATTCTCTTGACTTGTACAGTGCCCTGGAATTAATTTTGCTCTAAAATAAATAATAATAATGCCTCTTAATAAATTTGGGGCATCTGCTGAGGCAGTCTGTATGTCGGAAAGTCCTAGCTATCATAGATTTCTTCTACATTTTACCAAAATGGTTAAGGTTCAACAAATCTGTGAGATGAAGAAGGCAGCAATCTCTACTACTAAGCTTCTCGTGTTTTAAAAAAAAAAAAAAAAATCAGCCAAGATGTGCAAAAATGTAGAACTTTTTGCGCACCAGAAAATTAACGGACTTGGCATAATAAAATCCCCTCTAAATATTGAGAATTTAACCTAACACTAAGTGAGATGTTCTTCATCTAGTGCCTGACCGAAAAATGGAGCGCTTGGTATCCAGAACCTAATAGCTTTTGTTTCAGTATCCAGGAAGTTGTTAGTTTATGTACCACGCAGTTAGCAGATCTTTTGTCTAAATGTCTAAATTATAATGCCTTTTAGATACTATAGCCTCTGGATGCTACTACGTTGGTTCTGCCCATGCTCCCACTGGGAAGTATCTTTTTAGGTTTTATCAGTACAAATAAGCTGATTATATTTGTGTTTCATAAAGCGGGATGGTGGAGTGGATTCATTGTACATCAGATTGTCCATAGGAACATTCTTGCCCACTCTAAAGACCATTCACATAGGATGTGTACTACAACCTTCGGACAAAATTGTGGAATCGGTTGTTTTGGACAGTTCTTTTTTTTTTTTAATGTCTTTGGACAGCTTAGCATGCAGAAATTCAGTTTTAAGCAGACGGCCAACCCACAGAAAACTAGTTTAAATTGCATTCTATAATTTATTTCATTGCAATCAAGTGACCCATTGCATCCTTGCATAAACTGGATTGCATATCAATTTTAGTGGATTTCCAAGGAAGATTGCGTTCACGTTTCCTAGAAATATAATTTTCATCTTCTGATGTTGGAGGAAGCACGAGTCATTATTTCAGTCGGTGACAGGGACATTTTGCCAATGAATTGCAAAGTCTGGCGTCAATGCTGTAATTGTTATTCTAATGCTCCCTGCCCTGAGTTATGAGGCAGGCCGGATGGCTCAGTACATGGGAATGCAGGGCATGTGTGTACAGATCCTCCTCACTATCTCAGCTGTTAACCTCCTCCAAAGCAAAAAATAGAGCAACCCTCCCCCTGGGACAAAGGCCAGAGACGCTGTGTTTACAAGGGGAGCGATTTAGGAGAAGCCACTATTTGTGTGAGGAGCTGAGCCTCAAACGGCAGAGGGGCACAGTGCACTGCCGAGGAGGAGTGGTCCCAGCATCACAAAGAACTTCCAAGTCCTACAAAGACAAGGAAGCGGGCAAGAAATGACTGGGATATGACCGCATGTGCTCCCCTGTCTCTAGGCAGGAAGGGGGCACCTATCCCTGGGGCAGATGGATGTTGGCATAGCGTGTTCAGGACCTGAGCATGTGCTGACGGTGTGGTGCACTAGTGTGGGCTCCCAGCAATCACCGTGTTACCTGGTAGCTGTGCTTTGAAGCTTGGGAGGACCAGGATGACACCCTGGTTTACCTGTTCTTCCAAGCACAAGGTAAGCTTTGGTCTGCTAAATTGATGTAAAAGTCCGTCCGGTATGTGATACTACAAGAACACTTAATAGTATGTCCATGACAAATAGTCCCTTTTTGGGGGCACTTAGCAACTTAGTTTTGCTTATGAGAGCATTGTCTTTAATGTAAATGGGTTATTGTGTTCTTAAATGTCCTGTAAGTACTGGTTTGCTGCACCCTTTAATTTAGTCACCACCATTGTAATCTTAAATTTGTGCATCTTTTAATTTGTAGTGGAGGCTACTTTGTGTATAACGAAAAAGCTCCACCACAATACACTACCCGTATATAGTTACAGTCTCACCTTGTCATGCCCTCACATGGCAAACGTGGAACAGTTCCTGCTTTATATAATGCATCTTAGTCAGTGCAGCGCTTCCCAGTAGAGTGCAATGGCACCTGTCCAGTAAAGAGAATGTTACACCTGCGAGGGCTCTCCACATCCCTACCACAGGTGTCATTCCTGTCCACATAGCTGTACTGCAGTGCTTGGATGAGATTATAATGTGTATGTCTTACTATTCAGGTTTCTGCAGTGCATAAATAGTTTGAATACGCCAACTTTCCAAAAAATCCCAAAACAATAGCTGCATAAGATGACGTATACAAATAACAATTTACTAACTTGTATGAACCATTAATCATCTGATCCATGATCATTATCGGCATCCGCATTAGATACTAGTGTATAAATAATTTAATAACTTGAATGAACCATGTGATCAGAGACCATAATCCATATCCACATAAACTGCTAGTGTATACATAATAATTTATTAATTTGTATGAACCATTAATAATCTAATCCGAGACCTAAGACCCATTAACAATGTATCAAATAAGATGTTAATTGTATGAATTTAAAAATTATAAACCATACTAATTGAGAACGTTTAATCTTATCCACATTAATAATCTGTATCACAAAAAGTAGTGTATATATTTATTAACTTGCATGAACCATTAATAATCTGATCCTAGACCATATTCGGCATTTCCATTAGATACTAGTGTACAAATAATTTAATAATTTGTATGAACCATCTCATCTGAGACCATAATCTGTATCCGCATATACTGCTGGCGTATCAATAACTTGTATGAACCATTAGTAATCTAATTCGAGACCATAAGCAATATCCAAATAAGATGCTAGTGTATGAATAATTTACCGTATTTTTCGGACTTTAAAACGCACCGGACCATAAGACGCACCTACCGTATTTTTCGGACTTTAAGACGTACCACCATTTTCCTCCCAAATATTGGGGGAAAAAAGTGCGTCTTATAGTCCAAAAAATACGGTATAAACTTTAATCCGAGACCGTAATCTGTATCGGCATAAGATACTAGAATATGACTTTTATTCAATTCAATAGGAAAGTCAGAGGTGACTACTTGTGTTTTATCATTTAGCGGATTGTCACCGTAATTTACCTATGGGCAACCATTTTTTTTAGTGTTTTGATCACGCCATCGCTTAGTACATTACCTATTTACAGGCTTGTGCTAGGCTGCTATCAATGTGCAGCTTTTGATTGTTTCCCCACATCAAAACAAATGGGGGTTTTAGCAATGTGGTAAAGGGTCACATCATTTTTGGGGCATGTTAAGATTATCTGAACATAAATCCCACATTGTAAAAGCCATGATCATGGCATTGTGGCTGTAATACCCTCTCCGTTTAGATGTTCCCATCTTCCAGCCAATGAAAGAGATGAGTCTTGTGGAGCTTTTTGTTTCTATATTTGTTCTCTTGTCATGAGCTGGAGGAGGGATTGCAATCAATGAGTCACTACATTGGAAGCGAATCTGGTTAGCTTCTGCCATTATTTCGCAAGTCTACATATTTGTTTTCCCACAACAATAACATATTGGGTGTAATAAACAAAAGTTGATGTTGAGTAGTTTGGCAGCGCACCTAGAGAATATGAAGCAATGGACACGCCACCAATAATACACCTACAGTAATCTGAAGAGAAGACATTTGAAGAGCTCATCATACAATTGTGACTTCTAGGCTATTAGTCATCTTCCCAACAAGATTTATCAGCTCTGATGTCATTTAGGGCAGGGATGTCAAACTCCTTTTCATCAAGGGCCACCTCAGATTTCTGCTCGCCTTTAAAGGGCAATTAAAGATCCCTGGGGGGTGGCAAGGATGCCTGGGTAAGGCTGTCAAAGCTGTCCTACCACATGTGAGTTGCCAACCAGAGAAGGGTGAGCATTGGAACACCGAATCCAAGTTGATACCCGCTCCCTGTGCTGGTGCCGCCACCTTTGCCAAGTTTTGGCTGTGTCTTCTTGGGAAAGTGGAGAGCCGGTCCTACTGCATGCAGACCTTGTCCATCCCTGCTTGTTGTGTCTAAGCTCTAGTAGGCCACATTAAATTATGTGGTGGGCTGGATAAGGCCCATGGGCCTTGAGTTTGACACCTTATTTCGGGAAAAGGGAAGAAAAACTATGTGGTTACCTCAGTGGGGTTACTGGTACGTATTCCTCTGAGAGAAGGGATGTGGATGCTGACTCTAAAATTGGTTTTATAGTTAAACATGCAGCAAAATAACTTATCTAATCATAATAATGTCAAAAAACAGTAAAGGTGAGTTCATGTGGCATCTTTGGGGCATATGCGCCGCTATACGCTGGATGTTTTAGAAGTATGCGCTGGCCAGCGCGTACTTCTAAGACGTTCTGTGCTGGCTCCCATAGACATTCACTTTCCGCGCCAGGAAGAAGTAACATGTCACTTCTTTCTCCCGAAGCGTCATATACGTCGGGGAAAATGGCAGGTAATCATAGCTCTCAATGCAAGCTATGAATTACTGTATTTGCAGGGTGTACTGCAGCGCAATTATGCACCGATATACCCCCACAAATACGTCATGTGAAAATACCTTAAAGGGGTTGTCTCACTACAAGGATTGCTTTTTATGTTACAAATCTTGCAAAAAAAAAAGTAACTTTGCAATATATGCCCATTAACAGTATCCTATCGATGTTGAGATATCCCCTCTTTTATGGACTGCATCAGCTCCTAAGGTCACTATAGCTACAGATAGTTTCATCACTCATGATAGGCTTCCAGCACTGGTTGCTATAGCTACAGACCTGGCTTCTACTGCAGCCTAGAAGAAGCCAGTAAACACACCCCTGAATTCAAAATGAATCCAAGAAAACAGGACTGAGGTAAGATGAATCAGTGTAGTGAGACAACCCCTTTAAGTTTGTGCTCACACAATGAATTTTTCCCTCTAGTTCCAGTGGGGAAGTACAGCAAGGATTTTTTTTCGAGGTGGAAAGGTGGGACAAAATGACCTGTCATTTGTGGAATCGCATTGGATGTCATGATAGACCAGGATTAGTCCCACTGAGACCAGTGGTGAGAACTGCTGCTACAAAGTAAAGTGAATCCCCAGTAGAAAACCAAGGGTATCACCTCAGGTTTTTGCCACAGATTCCATGACTGATTGATTTAAAATCTGTCGTATGAACATAATCTAAAGATCTCCATGTTGTGAAAATCCCAAGCACTAGGTAGTCTGTATGCTTAGAAATCTACTACTTTTGCCTTCTATTGTGTCTATAAAACTTCTCAATGCCTGGCCACTTTAAAATAAGAATAAATCATCTTCTAGACCACAGGTGTCAAAATGCAGCCCTCCAGCTGTTGGGAAACTACAACTCCCATAATGCATTTGTATAATCTATACCAGTGGGAATGATGGGAGTTGTAGTTTTTCAACAGCTGGAGGGCCGCAGTTTGACACTTCTGTTCTAGACTGATGGCTGTAGTATCAGTATTTTGCTTCCCTTGTGTTGAAGTAGCTGTAATGTGCTTATCAAATATCTTGAAATTGCATAAACCGTAGCTACATAATATGACTGACGGAATTTTTACTATCACTAAGTAAAATAGACATGTGGGACAATTTCAGTTTTCCTAAAACTTGCAGGCTAGTCCATCAGTTTACCTAAAAAAATGTAATGTTTCGGATCACCTTTTAAATGGACATTGAACTGCCCAGAGGACACAATCAACTGAATGCTCATTCCTTAGGCAGGATTACATTTCTGCGAGTCTCTGCTTTGGTAGTTAAGGGGTTCTCTATGATGAGACAACATCTCTTTAGTAAAGGGCTGGTCATTCTGGAAAGGTTTCATGTGAAGAAATCCACAATCACGTGTACGTTTGTCAGTCATGTCACCTTTGTGGCATCTATTAATTACGGTCCACACAGGTTGTCATTACTTAGCATTACTATGTAGCACATGATGATTGTCCGCTGGTATCAATCTAATATTCTCTTTCCTTTTCTAGCAAACTGCTGATTGGAATAAATATGATGAACGGTTGATGAGATCAGCGGAGAGGGGAGATGTAGAGAAGATTTCATCTACTCTTGCCAAGAAGGGTGTCAATCCCAGCAAGCTAGACTTGGAGGGACGCTCCGCGTAAGTTTCGCTACCAGGACGGTACATTACTATTGCTTGAAATTTTGTCTGGGTGAAAACCATTTTTGATAATGTGTAAGCATCTGTACCAAAGCGGTTTAGCTGCTATGTAACAGACTGCCTTTCCATCCCACATGATCTTGGTTTAGGTGCAACCACACATCAAGGAGCATAAAGAGATTATCGTGCCGCAGTATTTGCAGCTTTTAAATATATTTAAAGGGGTTGCCTCACTACATGATTTATCTTACCTTAGTCCTGTTTTCTTGGTTTCATTTTGAATTCAGGGGCCTGTCTACTGGCTTCTACTAGGCTGCAGTAGAAACCAGGTCTGTAGCTATAGCAACCAGTGCTAACCGCCTATCAGGATAGATCAAACAGGTCTGTAGCTATAGCGACATGAGGAGCTGATGCAGCCCATACAAGAGGGGATAGCTAGGATTAGGTAGGACACTGTTAATGGACATATATTACAAAGTGACTTGTTTTTGCAGGATCTTTAACGTAAAAAGCAATCCTTGTAGTGAGACAACCCCTTTAACTTTTTATTATTCACAAAGCCTGCAGCAGCAAATCTGGCTATGATATTCTGCTCTGGGAAATCTGCAGTATTCCAGTCCTGTTTGAAAGCAGCATATGACTGGGTTCATATGTTTTCCAATTTGAAAATTTCTGACATGTAATCCTTGACAGAAATCCAAAGCGATGCCCCAGATTTCTGCCGAGGATTTTTATTTTACAGCGTTGGTATTCGCCATTGATTCTAATGCGGGTTAGCCCATTACTATGGGGTTAACTCTCGTCACTACTCCTGGATACAATAAGGTTCCATTAGAAAGAATGAACATGTTTTATTCATTTTTTTTTCTGCATCACGGATTTAGAATCCGTGTTGTGGAAGACCTGAGCTTTAGTTCACTCTGTAGACTGCAGCATAGACTGGCCATTCAAGTGAATGGTCGTCAGGATATGCACAGATTTTAGCAAGGATTTCAATGCAGAATCCACTTTAAATTCCTTGTTGAATTCCTCCTTTAAAATCTGTGTCAATTTGCTCATTGAATTTATTGAACAGACAATGACTACATGATTGTGGCTTAGGTAGAGGTACAGTAAATCAGTATTATTGAGATTCAGTATTGTCACTCTGTTTACAAATGTGTTTGGCAGAGGTGCTGATGGTGCTCCAATCCTACCTCTGCACTATGGAGAACAATATAGCCACCAGTCACCAAAGTGGGGTCCTGAGTATGTACATAATCTGAGCAGTACACAGTTGAAGCTGTGGAGAAGGGAATTGGCAGGAGATTCAGCATTTCCCTGCTAGAACATTTAATTGAAGAGGTTTGTATTAGGTTTGAAAACTTCTCCACTCTGATCTGTGCTGCCTATTTTCTATAGTGATCGTATATAGCCTATAGTAATGTACGTTTAACCTGCATGACAGTATATTGCACTATACCAAAGAATATTTTGTGTTCTCTGATCATCCTGGCATTTGCTTGCTAGGATGAATATCTTGGCCATTTATGGAGAGATGACTATCTGGCAGTGGAAGCTGAAAGGCATAAATCTGATTATTTAACCCATGAATAGAAAGTAAACCAGATCATTCGGGAGGCATGTGCTCCACATTCGGGCAATGTTCTATGTAGATATTATGGATAGCACCTAATGTGAGTCAGATGTGCTGGTTTTTAGATTTTGAGCCTTTGAAGAGAGAGTGAGGAAGCCAATTCCCCTTGTTATGTTCTTTTATGATTGCAATAACGCAGGCCAAAAGCTTTAATTTGATGAGGAGCAGCCAACAAGCTAATGGTTGAAAGGACCCAATGAACATTAACCCCCTGACAAATTTTAGGATGGAAAAAACGTACTGGGTGTTGGATTTCAGCATCTTCAGTATTTTAATTCCTGTGGGTGACAAAACACCACTGGGCACGTGTACACTCAGCTCAATATGAATGCTTTTGGGGGAGACTGGGACTTTTGAAATGCTCTTTTTGGCCAAAACAGCGCTCATGAGTGTATGGCTGGATTTAGGCTTATGTTGGGATTAGTAATTGGTTCTGACACTCAATACATTAGTCCAGTCTTGGTGAACTTTTTGAGCTTGGTTTGTCAAAATTTGTAAAAACCTAGCTTAGCTCAGGTGCCATATCACATCTAGCAATGACCATAATTTTATACACACTGCCCCCCCCTATATTTTAGACATATATACAGCTCCGTATAAGGCTCCCTGTATATACAGTCCTCCCCTGAATATATACTGCCCCCTATATCCTCAGCCCTCTGGATATATACTAGCCCTATATCCTCAGCACCCCATATATACAGCTCCGTATAAGGCTCCCTAAATATACAGCATATTTTCAGCCCTCTGTGTATACAGCCGTTGCCCTGTGTCTGTAGGAGGTGAGGCTGCAGGTATTCGCACCTGTCTTCTGCGTCACCCGGCATTTTTGTGTGGCCACCTCTCCTGCCATGTGCGATGAGGCCCTCAGCCTATAAGAGCCGGAGGGGTGTGGGTGATGAAGCTCAAGTGGAGACAGAGGCGAGAGGAGAGAAGTGTGTGTAGGTTCTGTGGCCTGGATGCATGCAGAGGGGGCTTTGTGTATGACCTACCTAAAGATGTTGCTTCTGCTAGTCTCTACTGCCTCAGCGCTGCTTACATGCAGGGCAGCACTTCGGGGGCAGAAAACGGCAAGCTGCCTCTTCGCTGGCCGCCCACCGAGACTGTAAGAGTATGTTCACACGGCGTTTATTTTGGCGCGCATTTCGCCACGTATTTGCGCTTCATACGCGGCGTGCACGCCGCAATTACGGTAATCCATAGCTCTCATAGAGAACTATGGATTACGCCTCCTCTCCCCGCTAGTATAATACGATCATACTGTACGCGCGGGGAGATAAATGACATGTTAATTATTTGCGGCAATTACGCGCCGCGAGTAATGCATGTCTGTGGCTGACGGGTTGCCGAAATGCCCCCACCCACCCCGTGCTTCGGGAGTACGTGCTAATCAGCACAACTCCCAAAGCACCTGGCGTATTGTGGTACGTACTGTACGCGCCGCAATTACTCCGTGTGAACATAGCCTAAGGAGGCGGGGACCAGTGAGAGAGGACAATGAGGGCAAGTGGCAAAATAAACTGACATCTAGCCAATTGCCTTCTACTTGGTAATTTGACATGGAGCTTGGGGACCACCGGGGGTTTCCCCGACTCCTCAGTGGGCCAGTCCGAGCCTGGATTCTAAGATGAAAAAACTTTGAGGTTCTCGGTTCACATATTTTGATCAAAAGATGTTTACGCTGCCCACGACTTTCAACGTGATCTCAAATCGGGCAGTCCTATACTGTCTTTTACCTCTCAATAGAGCCATTTCCAGGCCTCTCACTGGGTCAACCGACCTCCATTATACAGAGAGAAAAAAAATATATAAAACACACCAAACCTGCAAGCTGTACTTCTTATGACAGCCTGTGAGAGTGGACGGGTGCAGAAAACCAAAATGGAGGCACCCCTTCCTCCCCATATAGGTTAAAATCAATATACACCAAATATAACGTATGTTTCTGCACAAAAAACATTTCTGAAAAAACATATGCAAACCTGGGTGCAGCTTAAACATCTTTTAAACAAGTCGTGGGCAGCTTAAACATCTTTTTATCAAAATATGTGAACCGAGAATCTCAAAGTTTTTTCATGTATGATAGATAGCATAAATGCTTCTTTAGGGATTTCCACATAATGTATTGGATTCTAAGATGGCACAATACATGTCACCTAAAATGTCTTGGCACATCACCTTTGATGCACGTGTCATAGATTTGCCATCACTGCATTAGTCACTAAAGTATGGTGATCACTGGACAAGCCCATAAACTTGGGCAGGATGTCTTAATTGGTGTGTTTGTTTATTTTAAAGGCTAACAGGAAGCTTCATTGAAAGATATTCCCTCCTGGGAGGGGTGGAACATTTATTTACATCATCAGCTTTAATATATTATGTGTTTTTATGATGTTTTTTTTACTATTCCCTTACCATTTGTTTACATTCAGATTCCACGTTGTTGCTTCAAAAGGTCACCTGGAATGTCTGAATGCCATCCTCCTACATGGGGTCGATCTCACCGCTCCTGATGCTGCTGGTATGTTTACTAGGCTTGTAACTGCATTGTTACAGATGACACGTCTGCCCCCTAACTTCAGTATCAGTACACTTAAACAACATGCTCATCAAAGAAATGGGGCTTAGGCAGCTTTGTCCAAAGCTGGAAAGAGGCCTGCATTAGCGGAAAACCTTCCCAACTGCTTGGTTTGCAATGTATAACATGCAGTGTAAATCTTGCTTCATTTCGGATTGACAAATGGATATTTTCTTAATTTATTGTTTCTATCCTTTTTGAATTAGTGCCCCTTGTCATACTTGCAACTTTGTTTTTTAGGGTATGTTCACATGGGGTAATTTCGGCATTCATTTCGCTGCGTATTTGCGCTCTAAAACGGGCGAGATGCGCGCCGAAATTACGGTAATCCATAGTTCTCATAGAGAACTATGGATTACGCCGCCTCTCCCCGCTCGTACAATACGATCGTATTGTATGCGCGAGGGGATAAGTGACCTCAATTACTTGCGGCGAATACGCGCCGCGAGTAATGAATGTCAATGGGGCCGGCCCTCCCGTGCTGCGGGAGTACGCACATATTAGCGCGAGCTCCCGAAAGACACAATGTACTGTGGCGCGTGCTGTATGCGTCGCAGGACATTGTGTGAACGTAGCCTTAGTGGAAAAATGAAAATCTGCACTTCTTCTAACATTTGTTATCACTCAGGGTTGTCTTCAGCAATTTATGTATGTATTCTTGTCTCAGGGCGAAATGCATTGCATCTCTCCGCAAAATAGGGACACTCCCTATGTCTACAGAAGCTTCTGCAGGTAGGTGGCACAGGATGAAAATGGGTTATAAAGGTGTTTGTGTATGCAAGATCTGATGAGGAAAATAGCTTAGTCAACATTAATTAAAACGCAGCTTCTTAGAGAATACACAGATTTGCAATGCAAATAACATATAGTTATTATGCATATTGTTTTATGGGAGTTTAAATCTTGGCAAACACATTAGGACTAATAAGCTGACATTTGCATTAAAGGGGTTGTCTCGCTACAAGGTTTGCTTTTTATGTTAAAGATCTTGCAAAAACAAGTTACTTTGCAATATATGTCTATTAACAGTATCCTACCTATTCTGAGATATCCCCTCTTGTATGGGCTGCATCAGCTTCTCAGGTCGCTATGGCTGCAGACCTGTTTGATCTCTCCTGATAGGCTGCCAGCACTGGTTGCTATAGCCACAGACCTGGCTTCTACTGCAGCCTAGGGGAAGTCAGTAAACATGTCCCTGAATTCAAAATTAAAGCAAGAAAACAGGACTGAGGTAAGATGAATTAATGTAGTGAGACAACCCCTTTAAACCTTAACCAGCAGCAAAGGGTGGTTTCCCACTAGTGCTAAGAATTAAGACTGGTTTTCTTTGAGTTTTAACCACACTTACATTCTTACGTAGTTAGTGTGGCTAAAAAAAGTGTGTCCATCAAGTTCATCCAGGACCCTGGTATTCTACCCCTTATTATTAAGGGATGAAACCTTAAAGTCCATGCTACACAGTGCCTTTAGTTATACCACAGGGCATTGAAACAATTACAGTTGGCAACTCCCTAATGAATTAGCCTTTTCTCTAGAATTTGCATTTAGCATGCCCGTCAGTGTAAACCGGAACTAAATGTTTTGTAGTTGGTCAAACATATTCCCACACATTGTGCACCCTGTAGTATTCCTATGGGTGTGGAAGTGGCACGACTAAGGGCGTGTTCACATAGCATTTTGCCATCTGCTGGTGTTATCGGTCAGGATATTGCAAAAGAGGGTGCCCTGATAGATACAGTGGTGGGCCCATAGAGGAGAATGAAGCCTCTGTAGTTTCTTTTGTACTCTGTTTGCTCTATTTCCCAGCGGTATATGTGTGGGATACAAAAGTTTGACCTACCACAATTTTATATTTGGCATATAAAGCATATACCACTAGGAAATAGAGCAAGTGTAGTCCAAAAGACACTACATTTGCTCCATTTTCCACCATGATCTTGCAGCTTTGTCACAGTATCCATTGTGATACCTTTTTGTTGTGTTTTCCTGATGTGTACCATGGATGGACGGCATGGCGCTATGTGAACCGCCCTCTAGGCATGAGCTTACATGGCACATAGTTTGAAATCGTGTGTCAATCTACATTTTACAACACACTTTGGAGTACTGGATCACAGAACCCATGCCATTTCTTTAAAGGGGTTGTCTCACTACACTGATTCATCTCACCTCAGTCCTGTTTTCTTGGTTTCATTTTGAACTCAGGGGCGTGTTTACTGGCTTCCACTAAGCTGCAGTAGAAGCCAAGTCTGTAGCTATAGCGACCAGTGCTGGCAGCCTATCATGAGAGATCAGACAGGTCTGTAGCTATAGCGACCTGAGGAGCTGATGCAGCCCATACAAGAAGGGATATCTAGGAATAGGTAGGACAGGGTTAATGGATATGTATTGCAAAGTGACTTGTTCTTGCAAGATCTTTATCATAAAAAGCAATCCTTGTAGTGAGACAACCCCTTTAATCGTTAAAGGGATATTCCCATCTCATAAAGCCATTACATTATGATCTGTAGGATTTGACCTCTTTATCTCCCATCGACTGTAGCTAGCAATTTCCCATCAGTTAGTGGGACTGGAAAACTGCCTTGAAGAGGAAAATTTTCCATTCGGTACATATGAGAGAAATGTACTAATTGTATTTGGTTATTTCTCTCCAGTTTAACTGTCCAACCGAGAATGTGGATTTGCAAGGCAGAACGGCACTGCATGATGCAGGTAGGAGAATAATGAAACATTATGTTAGTGATGAAACATCTGATCAGTATCTCCTGTCCTACAAAAGGTCCCAACATCTGAATCTGTGTCTACTGTTTTCCTTTGTTTAGCCATGTCCGACTGCTGTTCCAGTGTGCAGCTTCTGTGCGATCATGGGGCTTCAGTGAACGCTAAAGACTTGGTGAGAATTTCAGCTGTACATTTGCTCCACTCCATTGTTATGTTTCCATCACCGTACTTGAAAAGGAAGTCGCCTTTAATTTTTCGTTTACTGTGCCTTAAGGATGGAAGGACCCCTCTTGCATTGGCCACTCAAATGTGTCGCCCAGCTATATGCCAACTTCTTATAGAGAAAGGAGCAGATATTAATGCTCGGGACAAGCAGAATAAGTAAGTGATAGCAGAGCTGTTAAGAATAATTTACCCTCTGTGAATATATATTAGTATATTTATATATATATATATATATATATATATATATATATATATGGCATTGATGGACTGTTCATATCCCTCAGGACTCCACTGATGCTGGGCTGTGAGTATGGATGCCGAGAAGCTGTGGAGGTCTTGCTGAGAACAGGGGCCGATGTTACGCTGGTCGATTCTTTGGGACATGACTGTGCCTATTATAGCAGAATTGGGGATAACCTCGAGATCTTGTCGCTCATCAGGACAGCAGTTGAGAGCTCTCCACGAGGTGACCTTCTATATTTCTGGTGATGTGCAATGCATTGCACAAGAAAGTACTGCCAAGAAGAGTAATGTTGACCATTTTTTTTTCTCCCTCACAGGGGCAGAGCCTGTAAGGAGCATGGTGTCCCTACGCTCTGTGAGTGTGTATTTTAAAAGCTCTTTTATTTTTTAATATTGTATCTTAACCCCTTTCCGGCATGACAAACACATACGTCATTATGTCAGTCCTGAAGTATGATATTTGCTCAGGTGGTGGTCCGACTCCATACATGGTGGGTGCCTGACACAGCTGACACCCACTGTGGTAGCCAGGATCCGCGATAATTCTGCTCCTAGCTGTTTAAAGGGAACCTGTGACATCTCCTGAGTTGTCTATTACAGTAAATACTTGTGTTCCCTGTGAAATAACAATTCAGGAGCCTCTTTTCCAGAGGGGTGTAACCCTGATCCCACGGGCTGGCAGTACTGACGGGCCCCTATTAGATGGGACGGGGATACCTCTTCCACCCCCCCCCCCACCCCATTGTTAACACCAAGCTGAACGATTCAGTAATAAAGATCTAGGAGGACTAACAGAAGAACAGCACAATACAGAGCAGCAAGAGGCTCCAGAATGGTTATATCACAGGGAACACAAGTACTTACTAAAAAAATCATGAAAGGAGATGTCTTTAACTACTCAGATGCCACATTTCGTGCAAATGCTTCATGTAAGTCGGTAGATGGTGGCGCGCTCTTTTGAAGTAGTAAGACCCATCAAAAACCATATTTGATGTCAACATAATCAAACTACCTGCAGAATAAAGTTAATATCTCTCATTTATTCCACATTGTAAGCACCTTAAACATGAAGCAAAAAATTATGGAATTGCCATTTTTGTCCAGGGAAAGTTTTAAATGGGCTTTTCCATCATCAAAAAAATTATGGAATATTGCTAGGATATGCCATTAGTTTATGAATGATGGGGGAATGCATTTCTGGTGTACTACAGCATCCCCTTCACAGTGTGGTGGGGTTTTTCCTCCCCCTTTCCTCCCCGTGGTCGCACGCCATGCAGGGAACTGTAGCACGGCCCTATTAAAGTTCCTTTTACAACTTAGTGGTTTGGAGCTCCACTATGCTGAGAAAACCAGTGCTGTGTTACTCTTCATTTTCAGGATTAGGGAGGTCCCACCGATCATGAAGTCACAGCACTTCCTATCAAAATATATAATTTTATGGAATAGTCCCTTTAAAGAAGACTAAATCAGAATTAAAAAAAATGACCAAGTAATTTTTTTTTTGCAAAGGTCAAAATAGGCACCCCTTTATTTTTATTATATATTTTTGAGCGCCCTTGGTTCCAGAGCGCTGTACATTCAGGTTTCGTACATAACATAGGTCAAACAAGTACAAAGGTGACAAATTAATAACTAACAACTGGTACAGAAGGAGAGAGGACCCTGCCCGTGAGGGCTTGCAATCTGCAAGGAAGGTGGGAAGAGACAGAAGGTGAGGGGCGGACATGTTTGTGGAGGGTGTAGTGACAGCAGGGTTATTGTTGGTTATAGGCAATCCTGAAGAATGTGTTTTCAGGTTGCTTTTGAGGCTGGTGAGAGTAGGGGAGAGTCTGAGGTGTTGGGGCAGTGAGTTCCAGAGTATGGGGGACGCACGAGAGAAGTCTTGGAGACGGTTGTGTGAGGTTTTGTTACCTGGGATAGAAGGATCTGGTGCTTTTAACGCGTCTGTCATAATCTAGGTGAAATTTCTCTGGTTTGGAGAGTCCTGCAAAGGGGCCAAGGATTAGCCCTCCTTTCTCCATAGCAGCCGCATATTCTGCTTTAATTGCATGAACACCCATTCTTGGGCGGTCCTAATTTTTTGTTTAAAGCAAGTTGTCATCAGAGGTGACTGTTTAGCTCATGTTTTATGTTAAACACATTTTTAAATAATTTTTAGTTTCTTTTTTTAATTTTCCATATCACTATCAATATTGTTTAAAAATCCTGAAATCCCACAGTTTTCAGTTTAACCACTAGACCAGTGTTTCTCAACTCCAGTCCTCAAGACCCACCAACAGGTTAAGTTTTCAGGATTTCCTCAGTATTGCACAGGTGATATAATTGACAGTGCTTTCTGTGGAAGATCCTGAAAACCTGACTAGACTGACACTTCCTGTTCTGTAAAACAAACTTTTCAGCAGTCTCCTCATTATCCATACAGGCAGGATTACACTGAAAGTGATAAGTCACATCTCACTCCTTCCCTGCACAGTGACTTCTTCCCAGGTTACGGAACATGCCTAGAAAACTCTTCTATAGAAGTCCCCTCCTGTTCATGGTCATAAAGCTGCTGTAAAGCATCTCTCTAAATGCTGTTAAAAGTAACGTGGGCAAGATGGCTGCCCCCATAATAGCATGCAGGAAACAGAAATAAAAAAAATCTACAGTGAAAAAATAGAAACGGTTAAGAAGAAAAGAATATGTATCTGGTTTTAATTGGTAAAAAAAAAAAAACCTTGCCGCCGCCAGATTCCCTTTAACCTGTGATGACTGCTGTAATATATTCTTCCTAGTTATAGCATGCATTGTTGCGTATGGGAACTATAATGATGGCAGTATTAGTTGTCACTCTGCCTATCCAAGAAATGGAAGGGTGCAGTTTAAAAACCATTACCCCTATTTATTTTTTTTAAAGGCCACTAAACCTAAAGTGTTTTTTCTTTTTTGTTTTATATGTATCTGAAATTGAATAAAGTCCATTGGTTGCTGTACTGATCAGTTTATTTTTAGGGTTAGTGTATTTTTAAAATTAAATTAAAGCAATAATACTTACTTACCTGTCCCCACCACTGCTGCTCTGGACCTCCCAGGCAATCTGCTCTTCTTTACATTTGGATTCAGATCCCAACACTCTGAGAGGCTTGTTCTCCATCCACTTACAATCGCGTGTGAGCCTCTCCTGTGTGTTGGGATAAGAATCCGGAAGTGAAGAGTAGGGGAGCTCCGGAGCGTCAGGGTACAGGTAGGGAAGTATTTGTTTTTCTCCTTTTGCCCACCCTGGCCACAATGTCATGTAATCTTTTTAGTGGACAACCTCTCTAATAACAACCTGTCCAATAAATGATTTGTTACCATCGTTTCTTTATTATAAATTTTGTTCCATTAAAGTAGCACATTTGCATGCGTCTTCCTCTGGCAGGCAGATTGTTTTCTCTTGTGTTCTCCTCTGTGTGCCTGCCTTATGCCTTCTATTATTCCCTGTTAATGTCATTTTCATGCACTTTAGCAATGATGCAACACCAGTTTTGACAGATGCTTTGGGTGGGAGCTTGTACTTTAGAACAAAAGTCCTACAGTTAATGTGTGTTTTGGGCTATCTTGCTATTCCTCAGCAGCCTATAATTCATGCTGTTTGTGTTCCTTTCACACAGAAATGGGCAAAGTATAATTCAAAAGAAGAGAGTCCAGCAAAGTCAAAAGACCAGGGCCAGGTAGGTGTAAGCACTGTTTTCACTGTTATTATTAAAGGGGTTTTGCCAAGAAGTGCGTTCCTTACCTCTTATCTACTCAGGAGAGAAGATAAACAGAGCATGCTGAGTCATGAACTGGCTGCAGGGGGGAGAGGGAGTGGGGGCTGAGCAGCCAGGAAGCAGAGAGGGTCTCAAATAATTACATTACTCAAATAATTACATTACATTCTCAATACAAAAGACACAGGATCTTTCTCCACAGTCCCTTGCAAGCTCCTTCATGTTTCCTGTCATCAGATAAGATCAGCTCTTGTCAGTGTCCTGGTCATGTCTAATGTAAACTGTCAGGAAACTAAGGGGGACTGAGCAATGCTGTAGCTCTCAGTGGCTTTACTTTTTTTAATCGCATATATTTAGAAAAGTGATTAAATACCCATTTTGGAGGATCCCACATCAACATTACACCGTGGCAAAACCCCTTTAACAGTGATGGGTAGATATCCTGGTATTAGGATTCAATCACCCGGTGCATTCATCTCCCTTGTTATTCCTTAGGAGTTGGAAACTGAGAATGAAGATCTGCGGGATAGACTGAGGAAAGTACAGCATGAACAGAGAGCACTCCTGGATAAAGTGGGAGGCCTGCAGCACCAACTGAGCCAGGTGGGGTTCTGTGCCAGTTGTTTATAGGCAGGCGGATGGATAGGCCTCTAAATAAGGTCTTCAGTATGTAATTAGAGCTAATTGTCAGGTGTGTGTGAGGCATTATGTATTTATAGCTCATTAAAGTGTCTGTTTATATGGCGGTATGGGTGTGTGTCTGAGGAGTCATCTACTCTGAACAAATTTGTGGGTTAGCGATGACGTACTGTTATGGTGTTTGATAACTGTATTGTAACGGCCATGAATAAAACACTGTGGGAGTCCTAATAAAAATTAATAATTCATATTACAGTCCTCTATTTAATGTAGGAAAACAGGAGCGAGATGGGGAAAAAAACTATATGACCAAGTGCACAGGAGACAGGAAATAGCTGCAGCTTGCTCGGATGGGGGGTGGGGTGGTGGATGAGGTCTCTCTATGCAGGGAACTAGGTGGGGTTTCCAGTTAGGGTCTGTGTATCCTAGAGCAGAGAGTAATAAAGAAGAGGAACTTGTCTATTGTATTGGACAGGAATACTTACAGTGACTTCATATTGCAGGAGCAGATGATGACAGATGACCTGGAGAATGAGGTAGGGTGGTATTATGTTTGGGGTGTAGAAGAAATCAGGATTTTATTTGCGCATCTAACTTTTTTTTTTTTTTTTTTTTTACATTTTTTGTCATATAAATATATTTTTTTTTCTCCATTATTCCAATCACAGAAAGAGGAGCTGAAATCACTATTGGAAGCAAAAGAAAAGGAACTTGAGGAGAGCCTGAGAACTATGGAGAACCTGCGAGGGAAACTGAGATATTATGAGGTGAGCATAATGCTAGAGGCTGATGCTGACAATTGATGTATCAGACAGGGTGTATTCTGCTTAAGAAGTCAAGCAATGTGTGTAAATAGTTAAACTGGAGCTTACCGATATCGGACCTGGGAATGAAATGTTATTGTAAAGGGAATTCTCGGGGATATTGCAGCTCATTGTCAGGTGTGGGAACTTTCTGATCTAACTGCTTTAGCAATTCCATTCCTGAGAATTGTAGTATGTGATATTGCTGCAAGTTTAATGTCTCTGAAAACCCATCTATAAGGGTGTGTTACCAGGTTTTTTTAAAGCACTTTTTGAAACCAAAAACAGAAATTGATCCTGAATGGAGGACACATATTAAAGAAAAAGCTAAGATGTCTTCAAAAAACTGCATTTAAAAGCCAGAATGTGGGAACAAAGCTTAAATTGCAAATGTTCTTGAGTTTTTTCTTTTTTTTTTCAACCATGTTTTTATTGAATTCTTCAATTAAAGCGAAGAGGAAGTCGAAGAGAAAAACATTGTGAACAATACAGGAGGAAAGGAAAACAAGCGATCCATAATAGCTTCTCAGTACTATTGATTTCATGAAGTGAAGCATTAGAAATGGTCATACTATCATCCTTGGCAGTATAACCACTACAATACATATATTTCTTGGAGTATCTTGAGGTCTTCTTCTTTTAAAACAGTTGATTAAATCCTTTTTTAGGGTGGGAATTGCACTAGGTAGTGTAGAGATATACAGTGGTGGCCAAAAGTATTAGCACCCCTGCCATTCTGTCAGATAATACTCCGTTTCTTCCTGAAAATGATTGCAATCACAACTTCTTTGGTATTAATATATTCATTTATTTTGCTTGCAATGAAAAAACACAAAAGAGAATGAATCAAAAATCAAATCATTGATCATTTCACAAAAAAACTCCAAAAATGGGCCGGACAAAAGTTTGCCAAACCCTCAGCCTAATATTGGTAGCACAACCTTTAGCCCAAAATAACTTTTGACAAACGCTTCCGGTAACCATCAATGAGTTTCTTACAAGGCTCTGCTGGAATTTTAGACCATTCTTCTTTGCCAAACTGCTCCATGTCCCTGAGATTTGAAGGGCGCCTTCTCCAAACTGCCATTGTGAGATTTTCTCCCCAGGTGTTCTATTTGGGTTTCAGGTCTGGACTCATTGCTGGCCACGTTAGAAGTCTCCAGTGCTTTCTCTCAAACCATTTTCTAGTGCTTTTTGAAATGTGTTTTGGGTCATTGTCCTGCTGCGAGACCCATGACCTCTGAGGGAGACCCAGCTTTCTCACACTGGGCCCTACATTATGCTGCAAATTTGTTTGGTGTCTTCAGACTTCATAATGCCATGCACACGGTCAAGCAGGGCAGGGGCCAGAGGCAGCAAAGCAACCCAAAACATCAGGGAACCTCCGCCATGTTTGACTGTAGGGACCGTGTTCTTTTCTTTTGAATGCCCTTCTTCTTTTTTTTTTTTTTTTCCCCCGTAAACTTGTTGATGCCTTTTCCCAAAAAGCTCTACTTTTGTCTCATCTGACCAGAGAACATTCTTCCAAAACGTTTTAGGCTTTCTCAGGTAAGTTTTGGCAAACTCCAGCCTGTCTTTATGTCTCGGGGTAAGAAGTGGGGTCTTCCTGGGTATCCTACATACAGTCCCTTTTCATTCAGACGCCGACGGATAGTACGGGGTTAACACTGTTGTACCTCGGACTGCAGGGCAGCTTTAACTTGTTTGGATGTTAGTCGAGGTTCTTTATCCACCATCCACAATCTTGCATTGAAATCTCTCGTCAATTTTTTTTTTCCGTCCACATCTAGGGAGGGGTTTGCCCAGTGCCATGGCACCTTGGGGGGTGCCATGGGCTTTACATCTAGGGAGGTTAGCCACAGTGCCATGGGCTTTACATCTAGGGAGGTTAGCCACAGTGCCATGGGCTTTACATCTAGGGAGGTTAGCCACAGTGCCATGGGCTTACATCTAGGGAGGTTAGCCACAGTGCCATGGGCTTTACACTTCTTGATGACACTGCGCACCCGGTAGACACAGGGAAAATTTCAGGTCTTTGGAGAAAGGACTTTAGCCTTGAGATTGCTCATGTTTCTCACAATTTGGATTCTCAAGTCCTCAGACAGTTCTTTGGTTTCTTTCTTTTCTCCATGCTCAATGTGGTCACACAAAGGGCACAGGACAGAGGTTAGTCAACTTTAATCCATGTCAACTGGCTGCAAGTGTGATTTTTGTTATTTCCAACACCTGTTAGGTCCCCCAGGTAAGTTACAGGTGCTGTTAATTTACACAAATTAGAGGAAGCATCACATGATTTTTCAAACGGTGCCATACTTTTGTCCACCCCCTTTTTTATGTTTGGTGTGGAATTATATCCAATTTGGCTTTATGATAATTCTTTTTGTGGTTTTCTATTGAAGACAAATTAAATGGAGATAATAATACCAAAGAATTTGTGATTGCAATCATTTTCAGGAAGAAACTGAGTATTATCTGACAGAATTGCAGGGGTACCAATACTTTTGGCCACCACTGTATGTATGTATGTGTGTGTGTGTGTATGTGTATATATATATATAAAATATATATATATATATATATAAATATATATATATATATATATATATATAATGTATATGTGTGTATATATTTATGTGTGTTTGAGTGTGTGTATATATATATATTATTATTTTTTTTTTTTATTTAATGTGGCTGCAGAGAAGTCAGGTATACTAGACAGAGCTATCAATTAAAAAGTGCACAAAGTGTGAGAAATTTTTCCAAAAGAAAATGAACTTTTTTTCTGATCTTATTTTTTAGCAGAAAAATCAATCGTCCCCTAGTAGCCCTTTTAACAATGGTAAGTATAAGCTTCTACCACAGAACATACCAGTAGTCCTCTTGTATGTATGGGACTCCTAAATCTTTATTTTCGTTCTAGGTAAAGAAGACATTGTAATAAAGCAAAATTTTGTTCTTAACGCTGATCCGCAGGTGAGCAGTATATAATGATTACAGTGCTAGTTTTGTGACCGTTTACAGCCCAATATCCAACAGCTGTTCCTGGAAATGTGGTTAAAAAAAGAATAAGGTCAGATAAATGCAACTTACTGTATGAAGAGGTTCCTGGCCTCTTGTAGTTAACTGACTGTGTATATTCTGTCTTGAATATCCTGTCCCCCATTTTATCTCTCCACAGCACTCATTTGGATACTATCTTGATATATAGGAATTTTTTTCTTCTTCAAAAATGGCATGTAACAAATGACGGAAATCTTAGGGCGCGTTCACACAGCATAGGACAAACCGGCCAGTATTTGTCCTGTTTTGAGCCCGTCCCCATGGCCGCGGGGGGGACGGCTTTTCTCCGCGATGAGCGGAGAACAGCTCTCCCATTGAGAAGCACATCTTCCGTCCGGAAACCAGACGGAAGATGGTGCTTGCTCAATGTTTTACCGCCGGCGGCAAAACCGTCCGACGGAGAACCCGTGCAGTGGGGACTGCTGCACGGGTTTTCCATAGAGCACAATTGTGCTAATTTTCGGCCGGTTTTTCAGGCGGTCTGAAAAACCGCAAACCGGCTGAAAAAACGGCCGAAAACCCGTGCCGTGGGGACATGCCCTTAGGGAAACCCTCAGATTTTCTCCACATATTTCAGGTTTTTCATGACAGATTTTACTGCTAAATATAAGTGTGTAAATAAGTGACAGGCTTTTTTTTTTTTTTTTTTTCTTAAAGCAATGTGGATTTAGAATCCACTTCTGTAAAAATGTCCGCCGTTCATAATGTGAACTACAGCATGTATTTAATCTAAAAACAGTGCACCATACACCTTTTTTTTTTTATTTATTTTTTTTACAAATCTATTATTTTGATGTACAGTGCACAAATTATGCAGTGTGAACATAACCGCAAAGCGATGCTAGTGTTTGAGAACTTTGGATGATTTTATTAATAAAATGCGACCTACCTTCTGTACATATGTCATCAGTTTTTGGATTGCTTCCTTATTCAGTGAACTTTGAGCGCTGTTTACAGTTGGAGGAATGTTTTATTTAGTTTATCCTTCCACATTATACATGATTACTTTTAACTATGGCAAGACTGCTG
This sequence comes from Phyllomedusa bahiana, assembly GCA_025379985.1. Taxonomy (NCBI): domain Eukaryota; kingdom Metazoa; phylum Chordata; class Amphibia; order Anura; family Hylidae; genus Phyllomedusa; species Phyllomedusa bahiana. The sequence continues at coordinate 78,394 of JAODAL010000724.1, read as the reverse complement.
CTCCGTGATGGATTAACTTGTTTATTTGCATGCAAAATAAAATTATTATATTGTAATCACACTTCTTGAACTCTTGTAGCTTGCAGCTCACCTGCCGGCCAGGTCTCAGCTGCGACCTTTGGAACTTCCCGGGGAAAATGCTGACCAGCGCCAGGAACTAGAAACCATCCGCAGATACTATGAAATGTCCAGGGAGGAGACAGTGAGGCTGCAGCAAGAGCTTTCCAGGAGGTCAGCTGAGTGTGTAGCTCTAGCTACTGAGAGGGATCGATGTAAAGCAGAGTCGGACAAGCAGATCCGTCAGCTAGAGGAAGCACTACGTGATGTGCAGAAGCGCATGCTGGACTCTGAGAGTAAAGTGAAGCAGATGCAAACACATTTCCTGGCACTGAAAGATCACCTAACGCAAGAAGCCCCGAGTGGGAGCTCCCGTGCAGAGGAATTGCAGGAGCAGCTGCGTGAGATAAAAAGCAAATATGAAGGAGCATCTGCTGAAGTTGGAAAGCTACGCAACCAGCTGCGTCACAATGAGCTGCTGGTGCAGGAGCTGCGCAGAGAAGATACACGCTTGCGTAAGGAGAATCGACGCCTACAGGATGAACTAGCTGTGTGTGAGGAAGAAAAGGAACGTGCAGAACGCAGGGTCCAGGAGGCCGGAGAGCAACTAGCTCTTGCTGTAACAACAGACAAGTTTGAGAACATGAGATGTCTTCTGACAAATGAAGTGAATGAGAAGTCACGTAGCTTGGAGGAGACTAAGCAGGAACTGACTAAGGCTAGAGATGATGTTGAAAATGCAAATCGAGAAAAGAAGAGGCTAGAAGCAAAATGGGACATGCTCAAGAAGGAACTGGACGAGCTGAAAGTAAAGAACAGTATCCTTGGTCGTGAAAGTGAAAAGCTGCAGTCGGAGAAAATTCTGCTGCTAAGACAAATAGAAGACTTAAAAGGAGAGATGAGAAGTCAACATGTTCCAGCACAACTGCATGCAGAGACCAAGAGAGCCTGCGAGGAAACCATCGCTTTACTAAGCCAAAAATTAGTCGAATCGGAGACAAGTCACAGAAAGGCCGAGCAGGAACAAGGACGGTTGCTGGAGGAGAGGAAAACCTTGAAGGAGGGTATGATGCTTCTCCAGTCATCCACTACTCCCCGTGCAGAGCATGATAAAAATATGAAGGATATGCAGTTAAGAATCAAAGAGCTGGAAAAACAGCTAGCCGAAGTGTCTAAGAAATGTGAAGAGGAGGCAAAGAAAGCCAGTTCTCTTCTGTCAGAGAATGCTAATCTGCGAGAAAACCACATACCCCTGACTACACACCTGCAGACGTCTGCTTCACTGACTGCTGAGGTAGAGAAATCTAAAGCGGAGGTGGCCATGATCAGGAAACAGCTGGAAAATGAGACAAAAGAGATGACAATGGTTCGGGCAGAAATGGAGAGACTTGTTGCTAAGCAAACAGCACTGCAAGCGCAGCTGGATGCCGAGTCCACTCTTAAGTCTGACCTGCAGAAACAGCTAAAGAATGAGGCTGCAAAGCAAACTGAACTGCATGAAAAGCTAAAATGTGAGACTGCAAGGACTGCAGAACTGCGTGATCAAGCAACCAATGACGCTGCTACCCGAGCAGAACTGCAGACACAGCTGCACAATCTGAAAAAACAATTGGGTTCTGAATATGTGACACAGAAAGAGCATCAGGCGAAAGTGTCAGAGCTGCAAAAGTGCAAAGAACAGTTTGAGCAAGAATATTTGCAAGCCCATGCCAGCTGCCAGCGTGAAAAAGAGGAGGTGAGGCGGCTACAGGTAGCTCTAAAAGAACAGCGAGCAGAACTGGACACTTTGCAGCTCTGCATTACCGAAAAGTATGCCCCTCTTACCAGCATCGAGGAGAAGGAGAAAAACTTCCAGACAGTAAGAAATGAGATGGAGTCAGAGCTGCAGAAACTACGTTGTATAAGTCAGGCAGCACAGGATGAGCTTACTAAACAGACGCAAGAAACTTTAACGTTTAAGAAGAAACTGGAGACTGCAGAATGTGGCCTTGCTGAAGAACGCATGTCTCGAAAGCGAGAAGAAAGTGCAATGCTTTCTGAGTTAGAAGAGCTGCGAAGCTGCTTAAATCAGTTACAGAAGTCACAGACTGATTCCAAGGAGAAACATAACTTGTTGCAGGAAGAGAACCTCCAGGTTACAAAGAAACTCAAGGAGATGCAGGAAAGTCTCAGCAGTGAATACATTCCTATAGAGAAATACAATGAGTTGCAAGTCACCGTAAAGAACACCAAAGCAACTCTAGAGGCTGAGCTAAAAGCCAAAACTATCATGTGTGAGAAGATGCAAGAGGAAGTCCAGAACATAGAACAAGAACTGGAGAAGCAGAAAGCTGGTTCGGTCTCCAGCACCCAGCATGCTGAGGAGAAAGAGGCCTGGCAGAGGAGTGCGGCAGCAGCAGAGCAGAAGATAAGGGAAAAGGAGGAGAAATGGCGGATGGCTGAGCAGGAAATGAACAAACTCCGTGAAGAGTTAAAGAAGACACATCAAAATCTAGATGACCTGGAGCGTTATAGCAATAGGGAGAAATCTGATTTTAGCCAGGCTAGGACCGCTCTAGAGCAAAGAGTGGCTCAGCTTGAGGAGACCAGCAACAGGTTCAGGGAGGACGGCAAACGAGTAGCTCAAGACCTGCAAGAGGCTCTACGGCAGAGTGAGAAATTAAGACAAAAGAGCAGCAATCAAGAGCAAGAGCTCAATAAACTCATGGAGCGGTACAAACAATCACTGTCTACAATCGATGGCCTGAAGGAGACCATCCAGCGGTCAGCAGAAAATCTAGAAAGCAAAGACAAGCAGGTGAGGCAGGATATGTGTAATCATATTATACCTCTTTATTGATATTTATGTACACATACATTTTCATATTATGTCAAATCATTAAAGTGCTGATTGAACTGATGAACCGTAACTTTAGCATCTGGTAGTGATGTGAAATTCATGTCAAACTGTTGCTAGAAGATTGTGGAGTCAATTTATGTTGACATGTATTGTAATTTTTTAATTTTTTTTATTCTACAACGTTGGCTATTTGATACTATACCACTAGGACCTAATGTTGTCTTTCTGTTTCTATGATTAGATCCGATCTCTTCTCAATGATGTGGACAGGCTAAAGCAGAGTTTGTCCTTGCTTCCTGAGAAGATACAGTCTGAGACGGCCCTGCAGAATCAGATCAAATCTCTACAGTGCCAGTTAGATGTAAGTTCTAAAATATGACCTATAATTACATCATAAAAAAAAAATTAAAAAAAATGGGTTTTTCACTTGCTAAAATCCCTACTTGTTGATAGGACTCCTTATTAATAATCGGCAGATCAATAATTGCCCACCTACTGGGAACCCCAGCATTTAGCAATAGTTTTGGAGAAACTTAGTAGTAAGTTTTCAGGTTTCCACAGAAATGAAAACATTACACAATACCCCTTCAAAACGATGGCTTATCTATGCAATATAGCGCAAAACGGGTTAATCGGCTAGAGAAATGTTATGTTCTCTGCTCTGGACAAGTGACAAGATGCGGATCCTAAGCAGAGGATCCCCTATATTAAAAGGGTGTTACCAACATGCACTGTGATGGCATATTGATAGGAAATGGCACGAAGGTCTGATAGGTCCAGGTCCCACCTCTGGGACTCACAACTATTTCGGGAACAGACCCTCAAAAGAGTCGGCTCAGAATGGAGAAATGGTCATGATTGCGCACAACTCTCCATTATGTTCTATGGGAGTTCTGGGTACAGAAGATTACACCACTGACAAGCAAATAGGCTCACTTACTGTGGACTTGTATCTGTATCTTCTGTGAGGATCCCCGCATTGCCATACACCACTCCGGGCTCACTCCGCCAGTAAATGCAACTGTCATCAAATGGATATCAAACGGGCTGGAAACAAAGCTGCACCGCAAAGGACCAGAGTCCGGCTGAGTGAAATCAAAAAGTAACAACAGCAGCAACCAAGTAATCACTCACCTGAGTGTTTGGGCCGGTCCAAGCAGGTCTCAAACTGCTACGATCCAAAGCATGAAAAAGTAAATTAACCCCCTAAACAAAGGGAGATCAGAAGCAGCCAATAAGAAAACAATTATTTGAATCAAAAAAGACATTCGAACTAGCGTTCTTGTCATAACAAGATCGCTAGATCGAGAGACCTCAACAAAGCAGGTTTACCTTGTTTTATCCTGGCATTCACGTCTAAGTTTATTTGATAACTCAAATAAATTGTTCTCTTATTTGGCTACCTTCTGATCTTCCCCTTTGTTTGAGCGTTCATTTTCCTTTTTCATCGCTTTGAAATCAAAAAGCTTTATTGATGTATTAGTAAAAAAAGACAGTAAAACGTCATACAAACCACCACTATGGCGTATACAGACGCGTTTCGAGCGTGTAGCTCTTGCTCTTTAAAGCTGCCACAACAGTGAGCAAGAGCTACACGCTTGAAACGTGTCTGTTTGTATACGCCATAGTGGTGGTTTGTATGCAGTTTTGCTGTCTTTTTTACTAGTACATCAATAAAGCTTTTTGATTTTACTTCAGCCGGACTCTGGATCCTTTGCGGTGCAGGCTCTGTTTCCAGCCATGTTTGGATATCCATATACACACGATTACACCACTCACCTGTACTCTAAACTCCCATAGAATAGAATAGAGAGTCATGCACAAACACAAGCGGCTCTTCATTTGAAGCCGCCCCTTTTGGTGGCCCATTCCAGAGACAGGTGCGATCCCAGAGGTGGTTGTCGGTCATTGATGGCATATCCTATTGATAGACTATCAAAGTGTATGATGGGAACACCCTTTAACTTGTAATTCCCTCAAAGAATAATTAAGACCAGGTTATCTAAACTGGAAACCCTTTTACAGTACTACCAAACCAGTCTTGCTACATTTTACAAGACTAAAGTTTAACTTGACAGCACATGCCAACTCAGTGATCCATTGGCTAAAATATTTCTCTCTTCAATTTAACACATGACCATTCTTGTGTATAGCAACTTCTTTAATCTGTAATCCTTATCTCATCATAATTCTTTGTCATAGGACACGCATCGGAGACACCAGGAGATCATTTCTATTTATCGTGCTCATCTTCTGAATGCTGTGCAGGTAGGCAGAGAACATAGATTTCATAAAAAGGATACATGATGCGTGTATGATAATATCCACAAGTTGCAAAGTAAGATGAAAACCTTACTTAAACTAGTGTTATGTATTACAGTGGGTTCGGAATGTATTCAGACCCCTTTAAATTTTGTTTCATTGCAGGCATTTGGTAAGATCAAAAAAGTTCATTTTTTGCTCATTAATGTACACTCTACACCCCCCTCCCCCATATTGAAAGAAAAAATCAGAAATGTAGATATTTTTGCAAATTTATTAAATAAGAAAAACTGAAATATCACATGGTCATAAGTATTCAGACCCTTTGCTCAGTATTGAGTAGAAGCACCCATTTGTGCTAGTAAAGCCATGAGTCTTCTGGGGAATGATGCAACAAGCTTTTCACACCTGGATTTGGGGATCCTCTGCCATTCTTCCTTGCAGATCCTCTCCAGTTCCCTCAGTTGGATGTGAATGTTGGTGGACAGCCATTTTCAAGTCTCTCCAGAGATGCTCAATTGGGATTAGGTCAGGGCTCTGGCTGGGCCATCAAGATGGTCACAGAGTTGTTCTGAAGCTCGCTGTTTGTTATTTTAGCTGTGTGCTTAGGGTCATTGTCTTGTTGGAAGAAGAACCTTTGGCCCAGTATGAGGTCCAGAGCGTCTGGAAGAGGTTTTCATCCAGGATATCTCTGTACTTGGCCGCATTCATCTTTCCTTCGCTTGCAACCAGTTGTCCTGTCCCTGCAGCTGAAAAACACCCCCATAGCATGAAGCTGCCACCACCATGTTTCACTGTTGGGATTGTATTGGGCAGGTGATGAGCAGTGCCTGGTTTTCTCCACACACAGCGCTTAGGGTATGTTCACACGGGGTAATTTTGGCGCGCGTTTCGCAGCGTATTTGCGCTCTAATACGAGCGAGATGAGCACCGAAATTACGGTAATCCATAGTTCTCATAGAAAACTATGGATTATGCCTCCTCTCCCCGCTCGTCCAATACGATCATATTGTACGCGCGGGGAGATAAGCGACATGTCAATTACTTGCGGCGAATACGCGCCACGAGTAATGAATGTCAATGGGGACAGCGGGCAGCCCCCCCCCCTTTACCCCCCCCCCCCCCCCCCCCACCTGCGCCGCGGGAGTATGTGTGTATTAGCGAGAGCTCCCAAAAGACACGATGTACTGCGGCTCGTTCTGCATGCGCCGCAGTACATCATGTGAACGTACCCTTAGAATTAACACCAAAAAGTTCAATCTTCGTCTCATCAATCCAGAGAATCTTATTTCTCATAGCCCGGGAGTCCTTCATGTGCTTTTTTGCAAACTGTATGCGGCTTTCATATGTCTTGCACTGAGGAGAGGCTTCTGTCTGCACTCTCTGCCATAAAGCCCCAACTGATGGAGGATGCAGTGATAGTTGACTTTGTGGAACCTTCTCCCATCTCCCTACTGCATCTCTGGAGCTCAGCCACAGTGATCTTGGGGTTGTTCTTTACCTCTCTCGCCAAGACTCTTCTGCCACAATTGCTTAGTTTGGCAGGACGACCAGGTTGAGGAAGAGTTATGGTCATCCCAAACTTCTTCCATTTAAGGATTATGGAGGCCACTGTGCTCTTAGGTACCTTGAGTGCTGCAGAAATTCTTCTGTAACCTTGGCCAGATCTGTGCCTCGCCACAATTCTGTCTCTGAGCTCCTTGGGCAGTTCCTAAGACCTCATGTGCTCTGACATGTATTGTAGGCTGTGAGGTCTTATATATTCAGGTGTGTTGCTTCCCTAATCAAGTCCAGTCAGTTTAATGAAACACAGCTGGACTCCAATGAAGGAGTAGAACCATCGCAAGGAGGATCAGAAAGAAATCGACAGCATGTGAGTTAAATATCAGTGTCACAGCAAAAGGTCTGAATACTTTTGGCCATGTGATATTTCAGGTTTTTTGTTTAATAAATTTGCAAAAATATCTACATTTGTTTTTTTTTTTCTTTCACGATGGGGGGGGGGTGCAGAGTGTACATTAATGAGCAAAAAAATTAACTTTTTTGGTCTTATCAAATGGCTGCAATGAAAGAGTGAAAAATGTAAAGGGGTCTTGAATACTTTCCGTTTATTAAGTGATGTAGAGGCTTTTGGGTTACTCTAAAGCATTGTGTATTTTCTTTACAGGGTCATATGGACGCTGATGTACAAGATGCATTGCTACAGATCATACACATGCGACAAGAACTTGTCTGCTGATATCATATCAATAAACTATCTAGAAATTGGTGGGGTAGTGGGCAATAAAGCTCTTGCAGGAGGTAGAATCCACATTTACACATTTTGTTATGGTGATGGAATATAAACTCACTCACCTTACACACGCTCTGCTTAGAAAGTGTGGCATATAAGTGTCATTAGATGTGCATGGAAAGATATTGCATGTAATAAGAAAAATGTGACTAGGAAAAGGAGAAGCATGAGATGGGGGGGATTGGAATGTTGGCTTATGAGGGTAATGGAAATGTTGGTTTGATGGAATATGGAAATTGTCAACCAAAGTTGATTTCAAGATAAAATGATGGATGTAGAGGACAAGCAAGTGTCATGATGGAAATGATGTTGAAAGTGTAAGAAAGAAAATCTGGAAGAGAAACTTAAAAACCGGGTTCTGGTGATGTAGAATGTGGACACTAATATTGTGACAGGTTGGATAGAGAAGTTGTAAAAAATACAAGGCAATGTGGAAGTAAAATTATATGCATCACAACAGCAACTAAAGAAGTCTTCGGGACCTGTGAAGTTAAAAATGGAGGTTCCCATTGAAGGCCTTAGGAATCTCAGACACCTGCTTTTTAATAACTATTTATGTATTGGAAAGGGTGTGACCAGCTTTGAAACCTTTTTACACTTGGATATAGCTGCAATAAAAACTAAGTTTGTAAGTGCTTTACATTGCTTACCCTGCACTGATCCGAAGTTATAGCCTATATTATACACTAGAGCTGCACTCACTATTTTGCTGGTTGTCATAGAAAACAGTTGCCGATACCTCCACAGCAGCATCGGTGAACTAGTAATACAATCGCACAGTTTTATACCTACATTGGGTTGTTGTAATTACCAGAGCAAGGCTAGTTCTGGCACTGAGCCACCACGAAATGCTTGAACATTTGAGCTCTAAGGCCTTGTTCAAGCGGATTTCAGACGTATTGCGCGCCGTACTGCGCTGCAATATCCGTGGAATCCGTGCCAGCCCTTACGGTCATCCACAGTTCTCATAGAGAACTATGGATTCCATCTCTTCTACTCGCTTGGCGAATACGCCGAGCGGGGAGAAAGTGACATGAACATTATTTACGGCATGTACGCACCGTGGATAATGGATGTCTATGGGGCCGGCGAGCTGCCAGCCCCCCTGCCCCGCCTCCGTGGGGCGAAATCCGTACCCGCAATTACGTTAGCAATAAGCCGTGTGAACTGGCCTTAAAGCCTGCAGGATTTTAATTGCAGCTCTAGACTATAATATGGGCTGTGACTCTGAATTAGTAGGAGTTAATGCAAAGCCATTAATATTTATGTAGAATATATTTTTTTTGTGTACATTGCTATTGCAAGGTAGACATTCACTTTGTGGTTCATCCACTATCCTAGCAGGCAGGTGACTTTTAACAAATTTATATTTACTATTGTGTGAAAGGTTGAGCAAATTTGTTATTGCAAAGCCATTTATGTCTGCATACGTTGTTTCACAACTAATGCATTGTCTTGGCTCATAGTCCTTTTAGTCCATTGATCATGGCTTGGCAGTGTGGCACCACTAGGTTGGTTGAGTAAGCTACAGGCATACAGAAGTCTAATAGGCAGACTGGTTACATATATCACTTCCTGTTGCCAGACCCATAATTTTGTAAAATGTGGGCTTTTTTGCCTGCTTGATTGATGGGTGTTGTGCTTTCTATGCTGCTTTTGCAGACTTGCTCATGATTTTTGCTAGAGTATAGATTTGTGTTTTGAATGGTAGGCATGAATACCACCTGCTGGATTGCATTGTAACAAATGTTTGCCACCAGCGTGCCACCTGAGACATCTAAATGGGAACCAATGAATCTGAAAAAGAAATAATAAGAAAAAAAAGACTGAGGTTCATACAAATGTGAAATAGAAGACTTGTAAGGATGACGTCTAGCAGAGCAGTGTGTTCAGTTAACCTTCTGTCACCCAAGGTTGGACTTGGCTGGCCAGGTTCAGAATCTACTTTTTTTTTTTTTTTCTTTTTTTTAAAAAGCAAAAAAAAAAACAATCCCCTAGAATTTTTTTATGCCAGTTTACACTTTCCAATGTACGTTTACACTCCCAGTATATAGAGATAGAGATATATATTTATATATATTTTGTATGGATATTTTGATTTCATGTGCCTGTTCTGTGGAATCGATCAGCTGGCCTGAACTCTGTTCCATGTGATCTTATTATGTAGTATGTAGTCCTTGGGGTGGCAGATGTTTATCGTGTAGTCTTCTAGGCTTGGTAATTACTTATTGTGTTTTCTAGTTTAACTAATACCAATGTCTTTTTACACCGTGACATAGGTTGTGGACTGTGTGGTGTCCAGAACTATGTATATCTACACTCCTTTGAGATGTTCTGCAGGTTTATGTGTTCACTGGTTCTGAACTGGAGTAATATAAATTATAATAAACATTAGTTTGTGGGAAATTCTTGTTGTTCTGTCTTCTATCTGTGTCCATTGCTCTTTATATATGCAACAATCGGACCTGGAATTAAGCATCATTTTACTACAAAATATTTTAAGATAAATGCTGCAAATTCTCATATTTTCATGGGACAAAGATTGAATCACCGCCTATAAATACCTATTCAATATGATTGTACAGATGCAGGGATTATTGCAGATATCAGAGCTCTGTCTTCTCAGTCCTGCATGTTATGTCAATCACAATATAAAGTGGTAATAAAGTTCAGAGCACTATGTCAAGTGTCGACAGCGCAGGGAGTTTGATTTAGTGCCACAAGGTGCAGTGTTTTGCCTCCTCTGGGGGCAGACTGTGCCCAGCACCACAGACAGCTGACCTAGCCACGGCTGCTGACTGAGGAGGGCTCTGATGTAACTGTATGAGGCTATACCTATATTCATTCGTTTTGTCATATATAAGCAGTAGGGGCTTTTTTGTTGTTGTGGTTGGACAACTCCTTTTAAAGCTTATTTATTACTGCAGACTTCGAATTCTTCCTAATTCCTAAACAGAAATTTATCACTGTCCGTCATATTACATAAACAGCCAAGCTGCACCCGGTCCCGGTCACTGTATCTACAAGCGTGGAAGTTTGCATAATCCTTCCCACATTGCATAGGGAAAGCCTGCCTGCTTGCAGCAATGATTAAGTTGCAGTGATGATCGGAATGTATGCGCTTGCAACTTTCACTCATAAGTAAACAAGCAGCTGTTGTTTTTAATTTTAGCATTTTTTAAGGTTTACTTTGGTCCATAAAATAAATTTTTTTTTTTGTACGCACCAAAACATGAATCAAAAATAAGTGTCACTTTGTTGTCAGTGGGAATATTCGCCAATTGTATTCAATCCGAATTCCACATTTGTGTCACGTCCATTGTATTCCGTTCCCATTCCAAATCTGTGATGCATAAAATAAAACATGTCACTTTTTCCACACATACAAAGCAGCTGCTTTTTTTTAATTGAGGTAAAAACCTTATTTGGTATGACCATTAAAGCGGTTTTCTCATCACTCGTTTTCGCAGACTTGAATGTTTCTGTCTGTTACACCTTCAAATCTGGGGGGAGGGTGGGTCTCTGCTCCCAGTAGGCGTGTCTTCCCTCACTGAAGACTGGTGACACCCTCATTCTGTGTGAGCAGTGGAAGGGAGAGGATTTCACAGCTCTGTGGACCTTCTGCTATGGTTCTCATGTCTGCAGAGCAGTCACCTCCTTCCCAGGCTGCACAAGCTCTTGATAACCAGAACACTTGCACTGCTGTAAAGAGTTATACATACAGCCTGAACTGATGACTCAAATGTGAGGAATGCACTCTGCTCCCCCTCTGTCATCAGGCAGGAGGTAGAGGGGAGCAGTCTGTATAAGGCTGTGTTATATGGGGGGGGAGAGTGAATCTAACTGCTAGAGACTCAGTAATTGCCCAGATCCTTCACATGGTGCTGGGAGATGAGCACAGAGGACCTCAGGCAGCTTTTACGACACAGCCAGCAGCCAACATAGAAAGCTGAGGCACCTAGTTTCACTTTAATTTTCTACAGCTCAGAGGGGAGTAAGCACAGAGTGCAGGTAGCCAATCACAACACAGGGGGTGTGTACCATCCAGGGGGCATGACTCAACAGGCTGAATGAAATCAGTCAGCCAATCACATAAAAGGGGTGTGGCCCGACCACCTGCTGCAGAAATAGCTGTAGATGCAAACGTTAGCTTATCTGCTATAATAAATGATTTAGGTAAATCAAACCAATTGCAAAAGTGCTTATTTTTTACTGTCCCCATCATTACAGATATGATCTTTGTAGCGAGAAAACCCCTTTAATTAGTATGTGCTAACAGCATCTCTTGCTCTGGAGGATCTGGCACATTCGTGCATTGCAAGACCAACCCATGGGGGCTACGGTTTCTCCTTGTGGCGACCAACAACTGGTATAAGAAATGTTACAAGCTGGGCAATGCTTCCTGGGGTGGGGAGGGAATGAAATGCACATCAGCTCTCCTCCAGAAAGAAGAAAGCTCTCTGCCGTGAGCCTATTTTGTGACTTTCATAGCCCCACTCTTCTGGGAATACTTTTCACATGATTTGGGTGTATTGTGGGTAATTTGTGCGGGCAAGCACTGATGTTGGATGAGAAGGGATGATTCAGAAGTGTTGGAGTTGAAGTCAGGGCAATGTGGAGGCCACTCAACTTCTTCCATATCTAACCATATATTTATAGACTTTGCTTTGTGCACTGGGGCACAGTCATGCTATAAGGAGAAAGAGCCTTGTGCAAACCATTTCCACAAGGTTGGTACTATCTAATTTTTTTTGTATTCTGTAGCTTTAGCTTAACTCTTCAGTGGACAAAAGGGACCCAAATCAAACCCTGGAAAATGAGCCCATTATTCCTCCTCCACTACATTTCAATAGGCACTCTATGTAGCATTCTCTGACATACACCAGTCCCAAACTCATCCAGTTGACTGCCAGATATGAAGATGTGATTCATCACGCCAAAGAAATGTTTTCAACATAATCTAGTAGTGATGTGTATTACACCAGGACTTCTCATAGATTTTCTGATTATTAACCAGTGAATAAATATGGGCATGCAGCACCAACTACATACTACCAAGCAGAGCACATAATACTCCTAACACTAAGTCGCTCCCCAGAAGTGCCATACACATACCCAATGCCAGTGCTGCAGCATGTCCTCCTTCCCACAACTCTCCCACTGGCAGTAGTGTTGTACCACTAACCATATCCTCTCCTAATGGCAGCTACATTTTCTTCCTTCTCGCCTCTCTGCCTGGCAGCTGCAATTAATACCTTTCCACCTCTTCTGTGCTGGTAGTGGCATTCTCCCCAAAACCAGCAATACTTTCCTTCTGACCTCCAGCATCACCTGTGCAAGTTTGAGAGCAACGGTAATGGGGAATGTATCAGGAGAGCTCTCTTTGCACCTCGTACACCGTCTGTAGTGTCCAGGCTACAGCTGAACAACTTCCTGTATGCACACATGACCCTCTGTACAGGTTCTTCTACCCATGGAAGCTGCATAATACAGGGCTGGCATTCTTAATGGAGCTCCTGCCATATGCTAAGGCCTGGCAGGCAGGGCCGCCATATAGGGGGTACAGCCAGTATTCCCGCATGGGGCCGGTGGAATAAGGGGGCCCGCAGCAAGCGGGCCCCCTTATTCCTCACGGCAGGGCGGGGCCCGGCGGCGCAGCCGCCGAACCAGGCTCCGCCTGGCCCACGGTGTGGGGCCCGAGTTGCTGGGGGCCCCGGAGGCAGTGCCGTCGCTCCCCGGGGCCCGGCCGCACATCCGGTCTCTGAACGCCCTGGCCCTGCGTCCCGAGCGCCCAGAGACCGGCCCGGGAGTTGGGGACTAATGTCCCCAGCTCTCGGGGCTGCGCGGTGTCAGCGGAGCACAGCGCCACTAGCGCTGTGCTCCGCTGATCTCCCTGGCAGGCTGAAGGCGCTAGGCCTTCAGCCTGCCGGGCGCCGGCCCCTACTGCGTCACTTCACCGCGCCGCCTATACAGCGCCGCAGTAGGAGACCGCGGGAGCTCGGAGCGGCCGGAGCGAGAGTCAGGTAAGTGGTTGTTTCGTTTTTTTGGTTTTTTTTAATATATATGGGGGCCCTGGCGCTACCTACATCTAAAGGGGGCCCTGGCTGCCTATATCTAAAGGGGGCCCTGGCTGCCTATATCTAAAGGAGGCCCTGGCTGCCTATATCTAAAGGGGGCCCTGAGGCTACCTATATCTAAAGGGGGCCCTGAGGCTACCTATATCTAAAGGGGGCCCTGAGGCTACCTATATCTAAAGGGGGCCCTGAGGCTACCTATATCTAAAGGGGGCCCTGAGGCTACCTATATCTAAAGGGGGCCCTGAGGCTACCTATATCTAAAGGGGGCCCTGAGGCTGCCTATATCTAACGGGGGCCCTGAGGCTGCCTATATCTAACGGGGGCCCTGAGGCTGCCTAACCTCTAAAGGAGGGCCCTGACCGCCTACAAACTAAAGGGGACTCATGGCTAGGTACCCACCAACCTACCTGTGGCCGGCCTACCAACTTATCCGGCGGGTGTCTACCTACCTAAATAGGGCCTATCTAATTACCTGGGGCCTTGCCCATTTGCCAACCTACCTAGGGTCTTGTCTACCTACCTGGTAATATAATTGTTAGGGGAGCAGCCCATAGTTGTAGCATTACCTCCAGGGGGTTAGTCCTCTCCCCACCCTCCAACCCCTTAGGATACTAGGCCTCTAAGTTATGGCTTGTACCTGCTCTCCCACCCCTGGGTAGTTTGTACAGAGGTGGGAATAGGTAAAGAAATGCTTGAAAATTGAGGATTCTCAGATATTTGTGTGTAATTTCTGCAGGGATGAGTTGTGGCCGGGACATGTCATCATGGCGGTGTGGAACGGATGCAGAAGAAAAGGGAATAAGAACGACTCATGAGAGAAGAGAACGACTCCTCAGATAAGACGTCTCCGGTGAGTCCCTGATTTCAGGGGTTATTTTGCTTCTATATTGGATCAGTGCTGTATTCACTGTAATGTGATGTGACCTGAACTGGTGTGTGACCTCTATGTGGTCTACATATGGTGGTGTTGTAGGTTATACCTGAGCTGGTGTCTGACCTCTATGTGGTCTACATATGGTGGTGTTGTAGGTTATATCGGCGCTGGTATAATGCCAGCGTACATGTGTCCCTGATTAACCCTGTGATAGGAGTTAGACTTTTACTTTCTTGCTGGTGTTTATTTTAGAAGGTGGTGAGGTGCGTGACCAAGGGAAATGTGGAGGGGATATTGTATGTGGGCTGGTGGGGGATATGGATGGAGCTACTTAGCCCTGTGTCTATGATATGTGAGACAGATATGTGACTCACTTGATATTGTACTACACAATACAGTTCTTTTTTGCACACTGTATTATGTGGTAAAATGGGCGCATTATGTCCGAGAGGCGTTTTTTGCTGGGGGCGGGCGATCGGTTGCTGGGGCAGGTTTAGTGGGGGGAGGGGGCCCATGGGCTTCAGCTGTATGGGGCCCTGAAATTTCTGTTGGCGGCCCTGCTGGCAGGGCCCATGCTTTACCCTCCATGTGACACTTGGCATTGTGCATGGTGATCCTAGGCTGCTGTGCAGTTGGTTTACTATGGAAGCCCATTTAATTTAGTGCCTAATGTAGAGTTTGTGCTTATGCCCCTTCCAGAGGCAGATTTCAATTCTATAGTGATTTTTTTTTTCTTTGTTTTTTCCTTAAGCACAGTGCACATCGATACCGGACTGTCTCGCTCTTAGTTTGTGTAGTCTGTTTCTTTGTGGCTGAGCTGTTGGTAATGCGAAATGCTGTCACCTTAAAATAATATTGACAACTACAGACTTAGCAGATCAAAAATTTCACAACCAGACTGTGAAATATTGCTGTCAATTAAAGGCATGTTCCCACCATGTACTTTGATAGGATATGCTATAAAAGCCTGATGGGCGCAGGTTCCACCCGCACCTCGGGAACAGGTTACCAAAATTGTCAGCTCAGAATAGAGAGCTGGTCATACTTGCATATGACTCTCCATTCTGTTCTATGGGTGTTTAGAATGCAGTCAAACTCCGGTAGATCAAAATGGAAAGTCATGCACAAGTAAGACCAGCTTTCTATTCTGAGCTGAGTTTTTTGAGGATCCATTCCTTAGGTGCAGGTTCCACCTCTGGCAACAGCACCTATCACACCTTGATGGTATATCCTATCAATATACCATTAAACTCTATGGTGGAAACCAGAGCCGTCTTAACAGCATTATAGGCCTCTGGGCATAGCACTGCAGTGGGCCCTGCCAAATACATGACATCACACTAGGTCATACCTCTAGCCACTCCATTCACACCCATATTACCACGCCACTTATGTCTGGACACTGGCAGCCTGTAGCCTACAAGACTAATTGGCAAGACAGGGAGCTTTTGGGTTCCTTCTCCCTTTTTCCACCATGATTTTTTACTTTTTACACATCCTAAAAACACACCAACGGTCAAATAAGCAAAGTCAAAAAAGGGAGCCAGGGTATGTTTCTTGTTTTCCTGGGACATACATAAACCATCTGGGGCCCCAATACTTGTGGGCCCCCCGGGGAACTGCCTAGTGTGCCCAATGGAAAAGATGGCCCTGGTGGAAACAACCCTTCAATTGGCAACAGGACACTTTTACCTAGAGACAGTAACGCTTAACATTTCATTCCTTTAGAGAAACCGAAATTATCCAAGTAAATACACACCGAGAAGAAGCTGCTGGAATTACCATATTAATAAGAATTATTCCACTGTTATTCCTATTCACGTCCCCCATAGATGCTATTTTTTGGGATACAATCTGTCTGAGGGACGGATTAAAGGGGTTTTCTCACTACAGTGATTCACTTTCAACATGTAGGGAGAGGTAAATGAGGACTTTCTAAAAATATTTTGATATTGACATCGTCACGAGATAAGAGAATTTATCTGCTCTGAGTGCACACAAGTGTCTCAAGGTTACCGTCCATAGCTCCTTTCCCGGCTAGACAGAGAGCAAGGAGTGAAGTCTTTGGGCCTTATGTATAATAACGGTCCAGCAGTCAGACTGTCCTTGTTGCCCATAGCAACCAATCAGAGCTCCGCTTTTATTTCATATAATGCTCTGGAAAAGTGAAAGCTGAGCTCTGATCAGTTGCAATGGGCAACAAGAATAGTCTGACTGCTGGACAGTCTTCATACATTAGGTCTATATCTGTAACAAGATTGTTTACCTTTTGATAAGTGCTTGATTTTGTTTTTGTTTTTTTTTTACATTCGTTTTTTCCTCCTCGCCTTCCCAGCGCCATAACTTTTGTTTTTCCACTTACATAGACACTTGAGGGCTTTTATTTTGCGGAACAAGATGTAATTTGTAATGGTGTTATTCATATTAACATAGAATATACTGGGAAACGGCAAAAAAATTGTAAGTGGCGCAAAATGTGAAAAAAAGTACTTGTGCCATGTTTGCGGGAGTTTTGTTTTCCCGGCATTCAATCTTCAGTAAAAATATTACCTATATTCTACATAGTGATACACATCCGGCAATACCAAACGTAAGGTTTCCTTTGTTTTGGTACCGTAAAAAAAATTCCAAACATTTTCTGTTATTGAAATTTGTGCCACGGCGCCATTTTCTGTGACCAATAATTTTTTGTACTAAAACCTACGGCCTTGTTTGAGGGTGTATGCTTTGCGGGCTGTAGTGTAAAAAAGGAATTGTCCAGTAGAAGAAAATTAATTTCAAATGGAGCAAAAGAAAAACAAGTTATACAACCAAAGTGTCTGTTCCCTCTTGCCGACTCCCCCACCCACCCGCTCACAAAATAAAAAAAATGTTGTGGGGTGAACAGGAAAAAAATGCAATTGTGCCTTTTTGATTTATGGGTTTAGCTTTTTTGTGGAGTTTATGCTGAACAGTTCAATTGACATTTATCTGTATTCTGCGGGTCAGTAATTATACAAGGGTCACCATATCACCACTACTGTATATAGTGACTAAAATCACAATAATGATACTGACCAAACCAGTATAGCAAGATCAATAATACCAATAATAATATATTAGGACCTAATAGTACCGCCACATATCACTACCATGTTGTGAGTAATACAACCATACTGTCAATGACTAAATCAATATATCAAGACCAATAACAACAATATACAAGGACCTAATAATATCACTCTATAATGACTAATACCATCATGCTCCAACTGATCAAATCAATATACCAAAACCAATATTACCAATAACAACAATATACAAGGACCAAATAATATTGCCACAGCATAACAACATATTATCACCATAAGAAGACAGAATAAAACCACTGTACTGTTACTGAATATAAACCATTACACTGACCACCATTACGGCCATACAATGACCATCTAGTGCAGTGATGGCGAACCTTTTAGAGACCGATTGCCCAAACTGCAACCGAAATAACCTTAGTTACCGCGAAGTGCCAACGACGTTGGCACGAAGCAGGGAGGTGACGTCGAAACGGGACCGCAGAATAATTAATATGTGGGATGTGACGACCGCTTAGCTCATCCCTCTGCCATATTTCCACTATACAGTGACCATATAGTGGTAGATAGCAGTGTACACAGGTGCTCAGCAGAAAGTTGACTGAATAATACCACAACACCACGACCACATATCACAACCAAATAGTGACTGAATAATGCCGCCAAGTATCACCACCACAAAGTGACTGAATAATACCGACACACCATGACCTCATATCACCAGCACATAGTGACTGAATAATACTGCCACACCATTATGGAATTTAAACGATTACACTTTGCACACATATAAGTGATTAGAGTTCAGGTACATTTAGTGACTCACAGATGACGTTTCTCCAATGAGTTGTTCACATTCCCTTCTCCATCCGGTTCACACCTTCGTGCTGACTTCTCAGGACCAACACTCGTCCCTGTAGATTTGGACACAAATATCTTAGAATTCGCACTTTTCCAGCAACTCCTTACTTATAGGTATATAAGTCCACTCAGATAGGAAGCTATATAGGTCCCCTCAGGTAGGTGTATAGGGCCCCTCAATTAGGAAGGTGTGTGTGAAAATATATATCTCAGGCAAGCAGCTATATATATATATATATAGGTCCCCTCAGGCAGGTATATCTATATAGGTCCCCTCAGGCAGGTATATAGATATAGGTCCCCACAGGCAGTATAAAGGTCACCAGAGGCAGTATATAGTATCCACCTATAAAAATAATACTCATACTCACCTTACCTCTTTCCCAGCGTGTTCCTCTTCTGCCTATCACTGGCAGCATGATGATGGCTGTGTGGCTGAGAAGAGGCAGCGGCGCAATGAGGTAACTGCATTGTGTCGCTGCCCAACGAGTACCACAGGGCCCCGGCGGACCTCGCTGTTTCGTACCTGGGGCCTACTGGAGGCCCCAGGTCTGATACTGTGATCTGGACATAGAGCCCTCCCAACGCGGCAGCACAATTTGTTTTTTAAAGTGAAGCTAGCGTGTGGGCAGCCTGGCATGCGTGCCACCTCTGGCATGTGTGACACAGGTTTGACACCGCTGATCTAGTGGTAGATAGCAGTGTACACAGGCTCTGCAGACTCTATATTAAATCCATACAGTGACCATATAGTGGTAGAGACCAGTGTACACAGGCTATGCACAAATATAAGTGATTACAGGACAGTTAAATTTAGTGACTCACAGGTGACGTCTTTTCTGATGAGTCGTTCTCTTTTTTTCTTTTTTCTTTCTTCATCCACTCCAGACCATCATGTCGCCTTCTCTCGGCCACAACTCGTCCCTGTAGAATTTATCACACAAACACGTTAGACTCCAGACCAGGGCTGGGCAATTACTTTTCCCATGGGGCCGCATGAGAAAGTGGGATGGTTTTAGAGGGCCGGACTAATTTAACAAAACAAAACAAAAACGTAGGGTAAACGGGGAAAAATTCATTTTTGGGGTTTATTTTTGTGGAAACTTACTCTATATCTCAGTAAGGCAGGTATATAGATAGATCCCCTCAGTCAGGCAGGGATATAGGTTCCCTCAGGCAGGTATAAAGATATAGGTTCCCTCAGGCAGGTATATAGATGGAGATAGGTCCTCTCAGGCAGGTACATAGGTAGAGATAGGTCCCCTCAGGCAGGTACATAGTAAGATAGTCCCCTCAGGCAGGTACATAGTACAGAGAGGTCCCCTCAGGCAGGTACATAAAAGTAAAAATGGTGGACACCTGGCCGCACGTGGAACGTTGAAATAACTGTAGCCGTGGTAATTGGCTTAGTTGAAAAGGTCTTATTCTTAAAAATGTAGGGGTGTAATGACCCTCACACTATTAAAAACAGAGGACGCAAAAACCCTAGGTTTTAGCGTCCTCTGTTTTAATAGTGTGAGGGTCAACACCCCTACATTTTTAAGAATAAAGACACTTTTTCAACTAAGCCATTACCACGTCTACAGTATTCACGTTCCACGTGCGCCGGGTCCGCCATTTTTACTTTTATTACAGTCTTTATCCGGCGTTCACCCGAACCCCGGAATCCATTGGACCAGTGGCAGCCTATACGGGCTACGGCATCCAAAAGCCACCCAAGCGCATATGAGAAGTTGATGCTCTATAATACGAGCGCAACCTCAGAAGGAAAACAATATACCTAATTTTTAACAACCTCTTTTACATGACTTACATTTGTGCGCACCCCTTGTCCCCCTCTTTTCTCTGCTTTTATTTGGATCAGGCAGGTACATAGGTAGAGAGAGGTCCCCTCAGGCAGGTACATAGGTACAGAGAGGTCCCCTCAGGCAGGTACATAGGTACAGAGAGGTCCCCTCAGGCAGGTACATAGGTAGAGATAGGTACCCTCAGGCAGGTACATAGGTAGAGAGAGGTACCCTCAGGCAGGTACATAGGTAGAGAGAGGTACCCTCAGGCAGGTACATAGGTAGAGAGAGGTACCCTCAGGCAGGTACATAGGTAGAGAGAGGTACCTTCAGGCAGGTACATAGGTAGAGAGAGGTACCTTCAGGCAGGTACATAGGTAGAGAGAGGTCCCCTCAGGCAGGTATATAGGTAGAGATAGCTCCCTTTAGGCAGGTATATAGATATAGTTTCCCTTCAGGCAGGTATATAGATATAGGGCAGGTATATAGTAGAGAGGTCCCCTCAGGCAGGTATATAGGTAGAGATAGCTCCCCTCAGGCAGGTATATAGTAGAAAAGCTCCCCAGGCAGTATATGTGCCAGGAGGTAATAGATATAGGTCTCCTCAGGCAGGTAACCTTCAGTGAGCTAAGCGGCCGGTATCAGTGTATATCTGCCACTAAACTTCACTCTGGGGCCCGGTCGCAACTGCGACCCCTGTAGCTACGCCACTGAGTCTGACTGAGTCTGTGGACAGAAGTCTTTTATAAAGGTGACTATTTGACAGCTGCCTTTAATGCAGGTAACGAGTTGATTCGGAGCATCTAACTGGTCTGTAGGAGCCAGAACTCTTAAAGGGGTTTTATCGTTTGAAGTGTTCGTGATCTTCAGCTAATTCTATGAGATTGAATTTGAAATCCAGGGTCGTGTCTCTTCTCTCAGCGGGCTGTCTCTCCTCACTGCAGAACTGTGACATCATCATTCTGTGTTAGCAGTGGAAGGGGAAGGATGTCTGGAGAGCTATACAGCTCTTGCATGCTTCTTATGTCTGCAGAGCCTTCAGCTTCAGGCTGGCTCCACAAGCTCCTTGCTGTGCTATAACCAGTTATACACACAGCCTGAACTGATGAAACACATGTGAGGAATGCACACTGCCACCTCCTTCCTCCCCTGTCTGTTATCAGGCAGGAGACTGTGTGACTGTGTTATATGGAGGGAACACAGGACATAAGACTGTGTTATATGAGGGGATCTATGAGTTAAACAGTCAGTAATTAGAAGAAGAGACTTTGAGATTCTCGGTTCACATATTATGATCAAAAGATGTTTAAGCTGCCCACGACTTTCAACGTGATCTCAAATAGGGCAGTCCTACACTATCTTTTACCTCTCAGTAGAGCCACATCCAGGCCTCTCACTGGGTCAACCGACCTCCTTTATCCAGAGAGAAAAAAAAAAAAAACCCAACCTGCAAGCTGTACTTCTTATGACAGCCTGTGAGAGTGGGCAGGTGCAGAAAACCAAAATGGAGGCACCCTTTCCTCCCCATATAGGTTAAAATCAATATACACCAGATATAACGTATGGTTCTGCACAAAAAACACTTCTGAAAAAACATATGCAAACCTTGGTGCCACTGGCATGGCTGCGGCACACACACACACACACATTATATATATATATATATATATATATATATATAATATAACACACACACACACCACCGCCAGCGGCACACTACTGCAAAAAGGGCAATACATTACGTGGAAATCCCTAAAGAAGCATTTATGCTATCTATCATACATGAAAAACTTTGAGATTTTTGTGCAGAACCATACGTTATATTTGGTGTATATTGATTTTGACCTATATGGGGAGGAAAGGGTGCCTCCATTTTGGTGGCTGGGATAGGTTCTCTTAATGAGAACCTGTCAGGATGGTTGGATAGCTTCTTACAACCTCTTGTTAGAAAAATACCTGGTTTTTTAAGGGATTCCAGTGACGTCCTTAATTCTTTTTTGGATTTTCATTGGAATCCTGGGTTATCTTGGATTACAGCAGATGTACAATTATTGTATACTGTTATTCCGCATGATGCAGCTGTCTCTGCGTTATCCTGGTTTCTTAACACATATAGCGATTTTCCATCTGCATTTAAAGAATTTTTGCTAGATTGTTTGCTTTACTTGTTAAAACATAATTTTTTCAAATTTGAAGAGTTGTTTTATTTACAGATTACTGGCGCTCCAATCGGAGACAAATTTTCTCCATCTATTGCTAACATCTACATGGCCTGGTGGGAAAATCTTTGTCTTTTTTCAGAGGTTAACCTTATTTGTTCTGATATTGTTTGGTATGGCCGCTACATCAATGACCTCCTAATAGTTTGGGGGGGCGATGTGGCGGCCATACCGAACTTATCGGAACACTTCAATTCCAATTCTTTATCTTTGAAATTTGTTTTTCATCATCATTCCACTACCATTGATTTTTTGGACTTGACATTAAAGGGTTCATCAGGCCATGTATCCATCTCTACATTTAGAAAAGACACGGCATGCAATTCTATATTGCATGCTCAATCGTGTCATCCCAAGCATACCATAAAAAATATTCCTGTAGGAGAAAGGTTGAGGGCTAGACGTAATTGCTCTAATGTTGGTGATTTTATGGTGGAAAGCTCCATCATTGAACAAAGACTTAAAATGAGAAAGTATCCAGCTTGGAATCTTAAACGTGCCAAAAATATTGCATTACACAAATCGCGTGAAACACTGATTAAAAAATCCAATACGCCAGTCAATTCCTTGGCAACATCTAAGATGCCATTAGTTTTTTCAACTGCTTATAGTAGAGAGTTTCCTATTATTGCTGAGATTGTTAAAAAAACACCTTCCAATACTCACTTTAGATCCACTTTTAACCGATTGTTTCACGGCAGGATTTAAATGTGTTGCTAGAAGGGCTCCAACCCTGAGGCAACGCCTTTCCCCGAGTCTCTTTCGCAGTAATTCACATACACATTCATGGCTGCGGTTTCCTGGATGTTTTAGATGTGGACACGGCAGATGCACTTGCTGTGGTGTGCTTAGCCAATCCTCCAGTTTTAAATCTTTGCAAACTGGCAGAGAATATGACATTAAACAATATGTCAACTGTAATACACAGTATGTTATTTATCTAATTACATGTCTACAATGTTGCGTTCAATATGTAGGCTGCACTACCTGCAAGCTGAAAGATCGCATCAGGAGACATCTCTCTGATACTAGGGCTCTGTGCACACAGGGCGCATCTGCTGTGTCGCGTCACTGCATTCAACATCACGCTGGAAGTTGTACAACACTCTCACTACAGGGCATTGAAAGAGATAATGTTCCACCCAGAGGAGGAGACCGTAAGAGACTTCTATTGAATCATGAGTCTTTTTGGATCTTTACCTTAAAAACAAGAGTACCATATGGTCTTAATAGTAGACAGGATTTGATTTTGCATTATTGATTTATGTATGTTTGTATATGCTTATCTCGTATTCATCCTGTTTACTTATGTTTGTTTTGTCTATTGGACACGCCATGTAATTAACATGTGTTTCTAACTTACTAATTAACATTGCTATATAGGCGTGTCCTTGTATATGTTTTATCATGCTACGACTAAGGGCCATTATGTGAGGGGCCTGAAACGCGTTAGATTTGTCTCCGGATGTCTTGTCTTTTTATCCTGCTCTCAATAAATCGTGGATTTTACTGCATATCAAGCTGAGCTGGACATTATTTTCTATTTCTGTGGATCATTCGCTTTGCCTGCAAGTCCGTGCCCGGCGGAGGTGTATCTGGTGAGCTGGTTGTTTCCTTACATGGACTAATTTATTGATCTGCACATAAAATGTTTTATCTTTCTTTTAGCATCCCAAAACTTTTTTTTTTACCTCTTTTTATCTGTTTTTTTTGGCAATTGCTTTATCAATATGAGGCTTTTACTGTTATTAATCTTTTTTAATCAATGGTGTTTATTAACATATTTATATACTTTGGTAACACTCATGCACTTTATATTTCACAATTTTCAGTGTCAAAATTCCAACCAAAATACAATTGTTCTTTTTCATCCCGTGTTGCAAAGGTGCTGCTCGTCTCAGGCGCCTCATTCCTGTACAGAGCTATCGCGCTCTTCTTATACACACAGTCTCTGGACTGTGCGTCTTTCTCTCTTGTTTGTATTTTCCGCTCTTTTTCACATCTCTCTATTGGTCAATACTGCCAAGCCTCCTCCTTCTTCCTGTCTAATCAACATTAATGCGCTCTTTTGCACAGCATTCTATGATAATTGTAGCTTGCACTGTGATTGGTTACTATTTCTACATAGTTACATGGATTCGTGTAGCTCCTCTCCTGATTGGACGTTTTATCTTTCCCTCCACGTTTCATGTCTCCTGCCTCTCCCACTATTGGTCAATTTGCATTTCCCTCTTCTTCTCCTACCAATCATCACTTTCACACTAAAGTCTATGGAGCAATTCACTCTATCTCCGTCACTGTAAGTCACAGCTCTTCTCTTGATTCCTATTGGTGGAATCAGATCTCCTGCTAATTTTCAACCAATCACCTTTGCCCTTACACTACACTTTGCATCTCCCGCTTTTTTACATTTGTTATTGTTCTTAATGTTTAGTTACAATCCGAGTCATTGGGCAATTCAATAACCAATGACCTTACTGTTCTCTTGCTTTATACCCGATGTCTGTTTTAATCACTGTATCACTTGTCTGATAAAGCGCTGTGTTTCAGCGCGAAACGCGTTACTATAGTGTTTTAAAGTGAAAAGGCTTAATAACCTTTGCTCACTATGCTTTCTTTTAAATAATAAAATACCGGGCTTAGTTTTTTTCTGCTTTTTTTGCATCCATGCACAGTCAGTAATTAGTCAGATCATTCACCTTAGGGCTGGGAGATGAGTATACAGCCAGCAGCCCTCTCACATAGATGGCTTTACTTTCGGTTTTAACAGCTCAGAGGGGAGTAAACACAGAGTGTGCAGGCAGCCAATCACAGCACAGGGGATGTGTCTGGGACGTTTCCTGTCTGGGGGCGTATCCCAACAGGCTGAATAATTATTTCCTTCACTGTATGTGATATTTGCAGAAAATTAGTGACAGAAACCTACTTTTTTATCTTTAAAAATACATGCAGCAGCTCACGATGTGGCATGAAAAATACTGTGTGAACCCCGCCCTACTGAGCAAAACGTAACACAGAGGGCCCGGGTCCCCAGCAATGCCCCTGCTAACACGAGTGATGACCACTTCTGTACAGCGCTGCAGAATCTGTTGTTGCTCTTTCAATGAATAAAATACAATCTCTTTCGTCTGCAGAATGTTGTATCTTATTTTACATGTCTAGTAACAGACTATTCCGGGATGATCCCTGCTACTGTTCTGTACGATCCAGGCATAAAATAAGTGCTCCTCTACTGAAATTCCCTGGCATGCTCGAGCGCAGCTTTTATTAACTCTCCTATTTGGACGATCTAACCCTGTGATTGAAACATGAGAATGGGGAGATGTCATGATATTAGTGTAAACTGCTGGCAGCATGTGTAATGTCTGCTGTATGTCTCTATAGCAGGAGCTGCCAGTTTAAATAACTGGGCTAAGTAGGGAAGCCCCAGTCCAGACTGGAGCCTTGCACCATAATTAGCTAAGACCTGTTGAGCAGACAGTGGAATGAGCAGCATCTGACCCCTGCTCCTCTGTATATCCAGTAGCAGTAAGTAGCTGCCCTCAGCTCATTTAGTTGTGAGCATTACCTCTAAACACAGAGAGGGCATATACTGCTGCCCTAGGCACTAAGCGCCTAGTCTTCAGAGTGTATGACCTGTAATTGAAAGAGTTGTAAATGTAATTGAAAAGAACACTATTAGGATGTCATGTGCCTGGGCAGGGCCCAGTAAACGGTTTTGCCCAGGGAACCTTAACATTACACAGTCCCAATGCGGATTATGAAGCAAGAGCTGAGCCTACTCAATACATGGTGGGTTCTGGATGTTAAAGGGGTTTTGCTACAAAGCAAAATTGATTAAACAATAACCATTTTCACCATTCATCATTATTATAAATTCTCTACCAGTTTTGTTGTAGCTGCTACCTCTGTAATGCATAGTTTACAGCTCATCTCCAGGGGATGCGACCACTGATGAGAGCTCCTCAGCCCTGCCCACACATGCTCAGACATCACCTCTCCTCTTGGGCAGCTATGGTCAGTCTCTTCCCTGCTTAGTAACTTACTGCTGAGTGAGTGTTGAACCCCAGGTGCTGTCATTCTACTCCTGTCCTCTGTAATCTTTAGTAATTAGTCACAATGCAAATCAATAAAAAGAAAAAAGAAACCTCAAATCCTGCAGGGATTTTAACCTAGGACCACTATGTTGGAAAGCAGAAGCTCTAACCACTCAGCTACTTTGTGGCTACTCTAAGCTCTTTACATAAACAGCCCTTTTTTTGACTAGAGTTAGCACACTGGAAAGGCATGGTGATGTCAGCCTGCTGGGTCACATGACATGCAGTTCAAACAAATCACACACTTTGAGCATGCTGAAAGATGAAGATGGATAAAGCAGGTATGAAATGACTTTGTGGCAAAACCCATTTAACTACTGCTGACACTTAACAACTACAGAATCTGAGCTCCTAAACAGTGGGTTTATTCCTGTCTGTCACATGATTGTGGGGTGCCAAGTTGTTGGTACAGTAACTGGGGCTTAATAAAGGCCTCATGCCTGCCATGTTATTATTTCTATAATATACTGAGGCAGGGTGTAATAAAAGTGAGGTAAAATGGCAAAATACTGCAATACATAATGTAAGTATTGCAATATATTGAACAAGCGATCAGAGCCCTAAGTGGCCACTTGCCCAAGCAGATTAAAAAAAAAATTAAAAATAGTTTAGTAAAAGATTGAGAAATTTAAAAACAAATTTTAAAAAATGTAAAAAACAAAAGCTTCTCTCATTTGTCAAGGGTCTACTAGATCAAAAAGTTGCTTGTTCTGATAATTATGGTACCAATAAAACCTACAGCCACCCCCACAAAAAATAAGCCGTTATGCATGTCTGTTAATGGAAAAATAAGAAGGTAATGGGTCTCAGAATATGGTGCTGCAAAGTAAATAAAAAAAAAACTTCTTTTAAAAGTAAAATATAACACAAATTACATTAAGTTAATAGCAGCAGAAGGAAACTGAATGCAAAATAAAGTTAGTAGCTCATATATAGTATGTGGTAAACTACAGTGGGGAAAAAAAGTATTTTGTCAGCCACCAATTGTGCTAGTTCTCCCACTGAAAAAGATGAGAGGCCTGTAATTGACGTCATAGGTGGACCTCAACTATGAGAGACAAGATGAGAAAACAAGTCCCGAAAGTCACATTGTCTGATTTGGAAATAATTTATTTGCAAATTATGGTGGAAGATAAGTATTTGGTCAACTACAAACAAGCAAGATTTCTGGCTCTCACAGACCTGTAACTTCTCCTTGAAGAGGCTCCTCTGTCCTCCACTCATTACCTATAGTGATGGCACCTGTTTGAACTTGTTATCAGTATAAAAAACATCTGTCCACAACCTCAAACAGTCACACTCCAAAACTCCACTATGGTGAAGACCAAAGAGCTGTCGAAGGACACCAGAAACAAAATTGTAGCCCTGCACCAGGCTGGGAAGACTGAATCTGCAATAGGTAAGCAGCTTGGTGTGAAGAAATCAACTGTGGGAGCAATCAGGGCCGCCGTTAGGGCAGTACAAGCAGTACGCCCATATGGGGCCCGGCCAGATTGTGAAGCAGGGGGGGGCCCACCGCTGCCGGCAGGTACCGCCCCCTTGCTTCACAGTAATGGTAGAGAGAACAGGCCGCAGGCTGTCTGCCCTGTCAGGTGGGCCCGTGCTGCGAGTCACGCTGCGCACCCTAGCTTTCCATACATGCTTTCAGGGTGATTAACTTCTTCAGCACAGCTGAGCTCCCCCTCCTCCCTCAGACTGCGGGCGGTACATCAACAAATTAAATCAGTGAATCCCACCCTGTGGGAGGGGTCTCACAGATTCAAATGCTCCCGCACTCAGCCGTTCCTAAATGCTTGTAGGGAGTGAGGCCGAATGTCCTGGTGCTTATGATAGAGGAGGAGGGGGCATCGGCTCGTCACACAGTGAAGTTCCTGGCTCTGTCAGGATGCTGAGCGCTGCAGCCACATTCAGCACAAGGTCCTGGCAGAGTCAGGAAGTTCAGCTTCACACTGCCCCACAGTGAGTGAGTGGCTCCGCCCCCTGCTACTACACTGATTTCATTATAGTGTTCACAGCGGCAGCTCCCACAGGTGCCCATATCCTGGAGGTCTCAAGTGAGTGAGTAGCCTCGCTGTAGAGACCAGGACTACATAGTATAGTAAAGGTCAAACAACATAATCTTCATGAATGTGAACTATACTGAATGTATATATGTGTGTGTATATGTGTGTATGTATACATACATGTGTTTGTATGTATATGTGTGTATGTATATGTGTGTATATATATGTGGGTATGTGTGTATATACATGTGTGTATATATATACATGTGTGTATATATATGTGGGTATATGTATGTATATATGTGTGTGTATACATGTATATGTGTGTGTATACATGTATATGTGTATATATACGTGTGTATTTGTGTGTGTATACATGTGTATGTTTACATGTGCATGTATGCATGTATGTGTGTATACATATGTGTATGTATGTGTGTATACATATCTGTATGTATACATTTGTATGTGTGTGTGTATATATTCGTGTGTATTTGTGTGTGTATACATGTGTATGTTTACATGTGCATGTATGCATGTATGTGTGTATACATATGTGTATGTATGTGTGTATACATATCTGTGTGTATACATTTGTATGTGTGTGTATTTATATGTGTATGTATATATGTATGTGTGTATGTATATATGTATGTGTGTATGTATATATTAGTAAATATGTATGGGTAATATAATAGTGTGGTGTTAATATATATATATATATATATATATGTGTGTGTATATATACATTTTTTTTTCTGGGGTTGGGTACCGAGGGTGGATGGGGCGGAGTGATGGGGTTGACAGGAGACAAGAGTTGACAGGGGGCGGGGTTGACAGGGGCCCGGGTTGACAGGGGCCCGGGTTGACAGGGGCCCAGACATTTTAGCTACAGGGGGCCCTGAAATTTCTGATGGCGGCCCTGGCAGCAATAATTAGAAAATGGAAGACATACAAGACCACTGATAATCTCCCTCGATCTGGGGCCTTCAAAAAATGCACCCTCACTCAGGTCCATAAGTGGAAGTACATAAAAGTTATTAGTAGCAGAAAATGACGCAGTGGCAAAATTTAAAAAAATAGAAAATGTTTGGATTTTTTATGGAACTAAAACATAAATGAAAATCCTACATATTTGGTATTTCTAAAATTGTGTCAACCTGCAGAATAAAAAGAACACATCATTTATACCAAAGAATGAACATCGTAAAAACAAGACCCCCACAAACATGGCACAAGTACGTTTTTTTAACATTTCGTGCTACTAATTTTTTCCCGTTTCCCAGTAAGTTCTAAGGTAAAGTGAACAACATCGTTAGAAATGACATCTTATCCCACAAAATAAAAGCACTCACATGTCTATATAGATGGAAACATATAAAAGGTCTGGCTCTTGGAAGGTGGGGAGGGGAAAATGAACAAAAATATCTGACTTTAGATTCCCTTTAACCCCTTTAAGGACCCACCTATCACTAATATTTGTTTTTTTGTTGCTAAGAAGAGACACTGATACATATTCTTTTCTTCTTAGCCATTTTTATTTTTTGATTGTAGATTTGTTTTTATTTCTATTGTCTATATATGATTATAGGGGCAGCCATTTTGGTTGAGCTGCTTTTAACTGCATTTAGAGAGATGCTTTACAGCAGCTTCATGGACCTAGGAGCCTGTGAACAGGAGCAGACCCATTGACTTCTATAGGAGAGTTTTCCAGGCATGCTCTGTGACCTGGGAAGAATTCAATGTGCAGAGAGGAGGAGAGGGGGAGTTGTGAGTATCTCCTATTGTGACTGGTGGATCCTGTGTTATCTATACACATTGGTAATCCAGCTCGTACTGATAATGAGCAGACTACTGAAAATTTATCTCTACAGAACAGGAAGTGTCAGACTATTATTAGGCCTAGTGGTCATAGTGAAGACTGCAGGACTTAAGAATTTAAAAAAAAAATATTGAAGGTGTTATGAAAAATTTAAAAAACATGACCAAAAATTCTTAAAATGTGTTTAACATAAAAAACATAAGTTAAACATTCAGTCATTATTTGATGACACATTCCCCTTAACTTCCCAAAACTGACTACAAAAGATAATCACATCTATAGATCTTTCACAGTCTTTTCCTGGGCAACAAGTATTAGGAGTGGCTAAGGCACCACCCTATGAATTTACTCCATTAATATGGGGACCGTTCAGTAATTCCTGTGGATAAGGCTCTTGGTCTGCGGAACCACTTTGATATGTGGAATGTGAGTCCTACAATTTGCTACTGTAAGCTAGTGGGTAATGGATGTTTTAGAAGATTTGCTACTACTTTCATTAAATGGTAAAAAGTGATGAGTTTATCTGAGCTTCTGGTGCTAAAAAGGTATTGCACCATATTAAGAAATTCCACTGCAAATTGTCTTCACAAGAGTGGTACGGCTGCAGAACTGGACAGCCCAGAGTATGGAGC
>JAODAL010000724.1:0-42500 GCA_025379985.1 Phyllomedusa bahiana | reverse complement strand
TCTAGAAAACACTTTTTTTAAAAAGGAGGGAATACCAAACCATGTTTTTTTTCTTTTTTTTAATTTGTTTTAAAGGGGTTGTCTCAAAAAGGGGATTGATAGCTATTTTAAAAGGGATCTTGCAAAAACAAGTCTTTTTTGAAATTTATGTGTCCTTTAAAATGTCCAAATTTTCCCGTTTTTAAACAGCCCCATAACCCTTGAGCCATTTGACAATTGTGAAAAACAAATTTTCTTTTTGAAACAACATTTTTTTTTTTTGGGGCCCTGTAGTATTGCTGATTTTAAAGCAAAATGCCTCCAAAAATTCAAAGCATGACCCTTGACCCATTTTGGACAATTGGGGAAAAAACAAATGTCTGTTAAAAATTTTTTTTTTTTTTTAAAATTGGGAAACCAAAGAAAATTTTAGTTTTTAAAAAAGCACCATGCCCCCCAAAAAAATTAAAAAAAAGGGCTTCTCGGGCCACTGTTAAAAATTGTGAGGGAGAAATCCCCCTTAGAACCCACTTTCTTTTCCCAAAAGGACCATAAATTTTGCTGTATCTAAAGCTAAAGGGACCCAAAAAAATTTTTAAATATAAACTTTCAGCCAACTTTTAAAAAAATTGTGAGGGTGAAATGGCACTTAAAAAGCCACTTTTCTGTCCAAAGGACCATGATTATTGCTGTATCCACAGTACATGACCCCAAAAAATTTTTAAAAATTTTTGGACTTCTCAGCCACTTTTAAAAAATTGGGGAGGGAGAAATCCATTTAAAAAGGAAAATTTTTGGGCCCAAAAAGGACCTTTAATTTTGCTGTTTTCACAGAAACATGACTAAAAAACCATTGACTTTTGGGGGAAAAATTTTTAAGTTAAATTGATTTAAAGGGAAATTGGGGGTTTTTGCCCATAAAACCCTTTGGGTTTGTTTTTTTCAGTCCCTTTCACAGAAAAACCCCAGCAAAATAAAAACTTTTGGGGGAAAAGGGAAAATTTAAAAAATTTTGCATTAAAAAATTTAAAATCTTTTTAAAAAAAATTTTTCAAGAGGCCTTTCTTTTAAAAAAGGGAAAATTGTGAAGTGGGCCGGAAATTAATCGGTGACCCCCGGAAATTTGGGGGGCCACAAATCATAAAGAGATCATCCCCTGTTTCATTTTTGATGAAAGTCCAAACGATCCCATTATCTGGGGAAAAGCGGTTGCTTTTTGTCTTTTAATGCCCCCCCACCCTGTGCGGGAAGGTCCGCCCCAGAAAATGACGTGGCCTGCTGGGCGGACAACAACCCTAGGGGCGTGAGGGGAAAAAAGCCCCCGGGCCTTTTCACCATTTTGGATCCCCAAAAGTCTTTTGGGGCCCGGAACACATACAAAAAACTCGGTGTTGAGACGCAATAGTGTGCACCTTGATCAAAAAATTTTTTTTTCTTTTTTTTTTTGTGTGTTGGTTGTGCCCCCTGTTTGCAGGGTTTGGGTGAGGTGGTAAACAAAGATTGCCAGGGGTCCCCCATTAGGCTTCTCCAAACCTTTGCCTGCTGCTGCCGTACCCCTTTTACTTGGCACTCTTGCTGTCACGTCGCTTTATTTTTGTTCCCGTGCATTTGGGGAAAATGAAGCAGACGCAAAAGTTGGGCTCCAGTTTTATAAAACAGCAAGGTCTCCATTTCCTGCATTTTACTTCTATTTGGGTGGGTGGAAGGGAAAAGGGTGAGTTTTGTTTTGGGACCGGGGGTCCAGGGGGGTTTGGCCCCCGTAAACTGGGTTTTTATTTTGATGGCCTTAAAGGGGAGGTTTATGTTGGGGAAAAAGGGGCATCCAAGCACTCGTGAGGATGGAGCCTTTATTTCCCAAATTCTGGGTCGAGGGGGATAGCAAATGATCTTCCTCATCTTCCTCCCCCGCCCCAAAATTCGCGCCAACCTCTTTCCAAGGCAGGGACGTTTTGGGAAATTTGGTGTCTTGGAAAACCCCTTTCCCCCTCCTCCTCTTTCCTCCGCCACAGCTTTAATCAAGCCCTGAAATTCCTTTTGGGTGTGCACGTGAGAGCTGATGGCCACCTTGCAATAGCTCTGGGGCCCCCAACCACTCCCAATGAAGACCGATGAATTTTTGAAACTGTCGGGGCCCTTTTGGTTTGACGGAGAGAAAGGGGTCCGTGTCCCCATCTGTGTCCCTCTCCTCCCCCGTCGCTGGCGGGACCTGTTGTTTCGGAAATGTTTCCCAAAGATTTTTCCAGACTAAGATCCCACAATGCTCATGCTGACAAAGGGGGTTGTCCCACGGGCCAATTTTTGGGGGCTTCTTCAAAACGGCCCAAAGGGTGGTGCAAGCTTTTTCCCCGGCTCATCTCGGTGGCTCAAAACCCCCCGAGGTCCGCACCGTTTCTTGTGGCCAGTGTCACTTTTTTACTGTGTAATTTGGGATTTTCCCCTGCCTTTCCCAAACGTGGGCATGTAGAGGGTGGAAATTTAAAGGGGGTTGGCACCGTCAAAAATGAGACGGGGAGGCCGAGGTAACGCTGCAACGCAGCAAAGGGGGAGAAGCAAAGGGGGGCGAAAAGGCGGGAAGTGCGAAAATTAGGGCTTTAAGGGCCCTTTCCCCGCAGGGAGTCCGACCCCGGGGTTTTTCTTAGAAAATTTCTGGAAAGACCAGGGTTTATGACATGTGCCAGGGAAAGGGGGTTTTTGCCTTCCCAGGCCCCCCCTAACGATCTTAAGGGCGGCCGCGATTTCGCCCGTTTTTCCACAACCCCTTGCCTGGCCCCACGGCTTTTACCCGCCCGTGCTCGGTCTCGTTGCGGAGGGCCCTCCACAGCTCCTTTACCTGTGTGTGGACGGTTCCAAAACAGATTAATTTTTAACAGGCCTGGTTTCTTGGGCACGTGATGCCACCAGAGGACCTTGGGGGAAAAAAACCCCGCCCCCTTCCCCGCGGATTTGGGAAAAGGGGTGCCCCCGAGCCTGAGAGCCCGTCACCCCCCGGGGCATCCCCCCGCTCACCCAGTGAGCTGTCAAGGTTTTAGCGGCCTTGGCCCTGCTTTCTAGCCATGTGGGCAGTGGGGCGATGGACTTTTTTGGACCGATGCAGCAACGCGCTTGAAAAATTTTTGTGGGCCGTGGTTGGGAGGGCAGGGACGGCCCTTTTTGGCAAAGAAAAGCCTGTCGGCATTGGGGATTGGGGGCAGGCAAAAGGGCCCTGGGGTGGCGGAACCCCCCTTTGTCCACCCGACGGAAAGGAACAATTTTCCAAGGGGCCCAAAAGGGCCCGGCAATGCCGACATTTTAGGCTTTTTGGGTTTGGGATGGTTTTTGGGGTTTAAAAGGGGGGTTTTTTTCTTTCCCAAAACCGGGGAAAACGAAGGCTGGCTGCTAAAAACTGGCCGTGGACGGCGGCAGGTCGTCAAAAAATGGGGGAAGGGGGAAGGGGTAGGTTGGGGCTTGGTGGTGCTGGTGGTACTGGGCGACGGTGGAGGCTGAAGCGGAGGCTGATCCCCCATCATGACTCTGGGGAGCATGGGCAGCTGGGAACGCTTTGGGGGTGGGGAGGGGCGGAGACAAAAGGGTTTTGACAGTGGGGAGGCCCGGGGTCGGGTTTCCTTTTTTTTTGGGGGGGTTTTTGCCTCCTTTTAATCATGAAATTTGCGCATTTTGACTAGCATGTTGGTGGGGTTAAAACCCCCTAAGGTTTTTTGGGCCCCTATTTTGCGTTTCGGGGAAAGGCGGCATTTTTGACCCCTCGGGTGGGGTTTAATTTTGGGGGCTTCGTCCAAAAAAAGGCCCCGGCTTGAGAGGTTCCCGGGGCCTTTTTGGCGGCGATAAAGCGGGAGGGGGTTTGCGCCCGAACCCTGGCTGGCGGATCATTCAGCGGAATTTGGACCGCCCTCTCCCTTTTTTAGGCGGAAAACCCCTAATTTACACTACCCCTTTCTCCTCCCCTCCCGTGATGAAGCGGTCGCAAGCAAATTCTGCTGAAAAGACCACGGGTTTGGGTCCCCATTTTTGTATTTATCCTCATCAACCAGGTGGCTTTGTTTGTCCGGGCATTCTGCATCCCGGAGCTGCGGGTACAAGCAAGAGGGACTGCAAGGGTTGCCGAAACCCCCCCGGGATTTTTGGGCCCATTGACCGGCTTCCTTCTCCCCCTTGTTTGGGATCATTAAAATGGGCGTCAGGCAGAGAAAATTTTTCCTTTTGGCCCTTGATCTTTTAAAATGCCCTTCTGAACCCCAAAGGGATTTTTTCATCAAAGGGTCTTCAGAAAAAAGGGTTATCACAGTGGTGGGTAAACGAGTTTGGGCATTTGGGCTGCTTCATTTTGGGCGGATGTGGTTTATGTGTTTACGAAATTTTGTTTCCGGGAGGGGGGGACGAGGAAGGGAAAATGTGGGTTTTAGGTTTTCATTAAAAAATTTAAGGCAGATTTGGGGGGGTTCGTTTCTGAGATTCACAGGGCCCTGACCCAGCGATGGGCAGGCCTGACGGGCCCGCAAACTGACGCCTGGCATGGTGTTGTCGCCAGCATGGAAAGGGGGCAACCCTTTTCTCGTACCTCTACCTCCCTTTTCCCCCCTCTTTGCCCCGCTTACCCCCTGAAATTTTGGTCCCCTGTTCAGAAATTACAAATTTGAGAAGGTTTGGAAGAGTTTTGGAAAGCCCCTTTTTTAAAAGACGGCAAATCAAAGCTATTTCTAAAAACCCTCAAAACAAAAAAACTGGTTTTAAATATTAATGCAAAAATAGTTTTTATCAACAAAGGGCCCGCGCCAAAGTGAAAATAAAACGGATCTGAAATGTATTCGGATAATAAAAGGGATTTTTTTGGCCCAAAAACAATTTTACCTGGGTTTACTAAAAAAAATTTCGTATTCACATTTAAGTGCAAGGTGCCCCCAAAGAACAAAGCTGTAGTGCACCCAAAATCAAAAAAAAAAAAGTATCTGTATGGGATTCGGATAATTTTAAAGGTATTTTTTGGCACCTTTTCCTTTTTTTCCCGTGGTAATACACAATTGGCTGGATTTAAAAATTTAAAATGCCAAAGGTGGCTTATCAAAAAAGCTGGCTGTGCCAAAGTGAAAAAAACGTATCTGAAATGTTTGGAAAATTAAAAGGTATTTTTTGGCACCAAATTAAATTCACCTGGGGAAATTTCACAATTGGGGTTTCAAATTTAATTTGCAAGGGGGCTCTATAAAAACAAATCTGGATGGCAAAAGTGCAAAAAACACGTATCTGAAAGTATTCGGATAATAAAAGGTTTTTTTTGGCACCTATAATTCACGGTGGTCGGCCCTTCAAAATTGCTGTATTAAAATTTAACTGCAAAGTAGATCTACAAAAAAGCTGGTCTGTCCCCAAAGTGAAAAAACACATTTTCTGAAATGTTTTCGGATTTTAAAAAAGGTATTTTTTGGAAACCTATCAATTTAAACCTGTGGTGACTAAAAAATTTGGCGTATTCATTTTTAAAGTCCCAAGGTGCTCAATAAACCCAAAGTTTGTGGCACCAAAGTCAAAAAAAACTATCTGAAATTGTTTCGGATAAAAAAAGGGTTTATTTTTTGGCACCTATCAATTCCCCTTTTGGGTGACTAAAAAATTGAAAGTATTCCCTTTTTGTGAAAGGTGGCCTAAAATAAACAAAGCTGTTTTTGCCCCAAAATTTAAAAAAACACGTATCGTTTGTTTCGGATATTAAAGGTTTTTTTTGGAACCTATAAACCTGTGCTGATTTTGCTGGGTTCAATTTTTTAAGGGTACAAGGTGGTTTTAAAATCAAAAAAGGTGGAATGGGAAAAATTGGAAAATAAAAAACCTTTTCTGAAATGTTACTGTAAAAAAAGTGGATTTTTGCCCCCTAAAAGAGACCTGAGTTATAAAAAAGATGTGTACCCTTTATAATTTCGGTTTCCCCAATATCCGGAAAATATTTAAATAGAAAAATTTTTTTAATTAAATTTTTTGCGATGTCTCCCAAACAGTCTTGGTAAAACTTTATCCAGTATTCTTTAAAAGAGTTGTCTATTCGTATAATAAAAGATTTTTTTGGAACCTTTAAAATTCCCCTTTGGGGGGACAAAAAAAATTTGCTGGGATTAAAATTAAAAAGTGCAAGGTGGATATATCAAAAAAAGGGGGGGAATGGGAAAAAATTCGAAAATAAAACCCCTTTTTGAAATGTATACGGGATAAAAAAAAGGGGAAATTTTTTTGCATTTTAACAAAGAGACCATCAGTTATAGAAAAGATGGGTTCCCTAAAAAAGTTCGGGCCCTCCCCAATATCCAGGAAAAAATTTCAATAGAAAAATTTTTAAAAAATAAGCTATTTCAATGTTACACTAAATCTTGGTGAACTTTATTTAGTATTCTTTTAGGCTTGTCCTGTGTTCGCCCCCTGGGGGGCCCCCCCCGGGTCCCTCCCCCTGGGCTTTTCGCCAAATTTTGTTTCTCCTTTAAAAATTTCTACCTAAACTATTTAAAATCTTCCAATCTCTAACTAACTAATTTTTTAAGGAAACAGCCCAATTTGTAGAGGTTTCTGTGTGAAGAAAAAAGATTAATTTCGCTGAGCTGTTTGGCCACAAAGGGAGGGCATGTCCTTCGCTCCGGGGACGCTGAGGGAAAATGAGGCTGAAAGGAAAAGGGGGTTCTATGTAAAACGAGGGCATGTGATTTTTCCAGCCAAAAGCAACAATTTCCCCATCCCAGTAAAGGGGCGTCGCCCCACATTCACCCTGCTCTATTCTGTAATCTGATTTGCTGGGGCCCAAATTCTGGAAACGCTGAAAAAAAGGCGGGGATTTTTTAATTGATGATGCAAAGATTTTAAAACCCAAATTATGCAAAGTCTAAAAAATCCGAAACCCCCATAAAAACTGTGCCCATTTCAACCTTTTTTCGATTAATAAACCGCCAAAAACTAGTAGGGGGCCCCCTTTATATTTCTTTTTATTTTTTTTATAAATTAATCATGGGGCCCCCCACCCCCCCGGGGGCCGTCTTTTCTAAGTTTAAATTTAAATTTTAATCTTTTTTCCTTTCCTAAAAACTTAAATTTTCTCCATTTCCCTTATTGTTTGGTTGTCATCTTTGCCTTTCTACAACTCCACACATCATTTCTATAAAATGGGTCCAAAATAACAGCCCTTTACCAAGTGGGCTCGCAAAAGCTTTATAAAAGGGGTAAAGGGGGCTTTTAGCGGTGCGTTTTTTTGGGGCAATTTTTTATGCGTTTTTTGGGGCAAAATTATTTTCATTAAATTTTCTGTGCCTTTTGTACAAAAAAAGCATCTAAAATTAAAAAACCAAAAAACGCACCAAAAAAGCCCCGGTGAAAGCCCCCTTTTAAAATTAATCCTTGTCCTGTGAGTCCCTGCCTCTTTTTTAAAACACGAAAAAATCTTGCTTGCTTTTGAGGGCCCGTGATTGAAAAATTGTGTTCCCGTTTGTCTATTATTACAAGAACCCTAGAAAACCCTTTTTTAAAGCGATTTTTCCCCGTTTTTTTTCCCCCCGGGATATGATGCCTGCAGATTTAAATTTTTACCCGATTTCAGAACTTTTTCATTTTTTTCCACATTGAACCCCATTTGCCAAAAAAGGGCTCAAAGTTTTCCCGGTTGCTTTTAACTGGAAATAAACACCAGAAACTAAAAATCTTTGGCAAAAGTATCTGGTTGGATCTAGAACATCTGCTAAAATCCCGTTTTTGGGATAGGAGAAGGTAATAGTCATGTGTAAAAATGTAAAGATGCAAAGGAAAAAAAAAGCAGAATCGATTCCCCAATCAATGCCCCCTATTTGGTGGATGAAAAAAGAAAGCATTGGAATTTGTGGTTTTATTTATATGGGCCCCAACTATTCGCGCACTTTAAAATTTGGTGGTGTGGTGCAGACAAAAAAAACATATTGAAAAAGAAAGTTTACATTGGACACAAGGTGAGAGGGGCCCTGCTGCAAAGTAAAATTTTGGGTTTTACGGGAGGCGAAGGGTTGAAGTGCTAGATTTACAAGGGTCCCCAATTGGGGCTAAATTTTTGGGTTGTTTATGTAGAATTCGAGGACCTGCCACCCAGACAGTAATTATATCATTTTTAAGTCCCAAAAATGGTGCGTGGTGGGTGGGGGGGGGGGGGGGGGGGGGGGTAGGTTAGGGTTTGGTAGGCCAGAGTGAGAAGAGTTTTCTAGGCCTTTTAAAAGCTATGAGGTTCGGGTTGTGCCTGTTCGCCCGCGTTAGCAGGGTTCCGGAAAAAAGGGTGTGCAGTGTGAAGTCTTAAAGAGGGGCTGGGAGGTTGGAAGATGGGGGAATGAATTTGATTTCGGGCAGGGGGTTTGGGTGGAGACGGTTTAGGGGAAAATGTAGGGGGGGTGCACCCTGTAAGAGTTTTATGGGTGAGTGTGTGAGTTATTTGTATCCCGTATGAAAGGCAACCAGTGCAGTGACTGCACGGGGAGAGGGATCAGTTAGGGGGGGAAAGAAAGACAAAATGGCTGCTGCTTAGGAAGTTTGGGGGGGGGAGAGTTTCCAGAGGGGCGATAAGAGGAGTTATAGTAGTCAAGACGAGAATGATTAAAAGGGAACAATGAGGGTTTGGTGTTTTCCAGTGGAAAAGGACGGATTTTGGAGATGTTCTTGAGGGCAGGTGAAGGAGGGGCTAGGGATTGGGTTTGGGGGGGGGAAAGAAGGGTCGGAAATCTAGTATAACCCCCCGACAGGGGTGTTGTCTGGAGTT
Source organism: Phyllomedusa bahiana (assembly GCA_025379985.1). Lineage (NCBI taxonomy): Eukaryota > Metazoa > Chordata > Amphibia > Anura > Hylidae > Phyllomedusa > Phyllomedusa bahiana. Next base: position 33,781 of record JAODAL010000724.1, on the reverse strand, counting down.
ATGGTGGTTTTACACCTGAGAAGAAATGTCAGGGTAAAGGCGGTTATAGATGGTGGGTTTAAAAATGGAAGTTAGTTTTAGTGGGTTTAGTTTGAGATAGAGAGAAGAATGTGTCAGAGACCGGGCCGACAGTCATGGGGTTTTGTAGCAGGGGGAGTGTGTTCGGGAGGGGTGTAAGTTGAGGCATCCGGTAGGATGGTTTTGGAAGCAAATTGTGTGGTTTTGTCCAATGGGGCTGTGTGGAAAAAAAGAGGAGAGGCCAAGAACGGGTCCTGTGGAACCCCAAAAAGCAAGAAGGGAAAAGGGGAGGAGGTAGAACCCGCAAAAGAGCACTGAAAGGAGCGGGCAAGGAGGTAGGAAAAGGAAACCCAAAGGAGCGGTGTCCTGGAGGCCCTGGTGCGAGCTGGGGAGAGGTGTGATCCCGGTCAAAAAGCTGCAGGGATCCCGAAAAAGCAAAAAAAGGTAGATGCCCCGGATTTGGTGTGGGGGTATTTGGGACTTTTGTTTTGGCAGTTTCTGTGGAGTGTAGGGTGCGGAAACCGGATTGAGAATCGGAAAGGGTTAAGGGAGCGGGGATCGGATTAGGCGGGGAGTGACCAAAATTAGGAGTTTTTGAGGAGGGAGGTTAGGATGGTCAATAGTTGGGAGCGCAGGAGGGTCCGAGGGCTTTTTCGAAGGGTTATACGCGTTTTTTTAAAAGGAAAATGGAAAATCCCCCGTGGGGGGAGAGGTTACGATTGTTTATGTGAGAGGGACAGTGGAGAAAATGGGCGAAACAAGGTGGGAGGGAATGGGGTCAAAAGAGCAGGTGGGGGGCGAGAGAGAGGAAAGGGTGGAAATTCTTCTGTCGTGGGTCAAGAGTTGAGAGTAAGCTGGAGGATGTGCGGGGTGGGACCAGATGGGTGCTGCTTGGGGTTTGAGATGAGTTTGTTTTGCGGATTCTGTCAATTTTCTCTTTGAAATGAGTGGCCAGGTCTTCAGTACAGAGGTCAGAAAACAGGGGCATGAGCTTTAGGCCTGAGAAGGGAGTGAATGGTGTCATACAGGCGTTTAGGGTTGTTTTTGTAAGGTTGAGATGAGGGAGGTGAAATTATTTTGTTTGGCGTGTGAAGGGCAGAGTGGTAAGTCCTGAACATGAATTTATAGTGGAAAAAGTCTGCAGGTGCTCCGACTTTCTCCACAGACGCTCAGCACCCTGGAACATCGCTGCAGTTGGCGGTTTGAGGGTTTTGGCCAAGGCTGCCGGCGTTGACTTTTGGTGGTGCGGTGTTGTGAGTGGTGCCAATTGTCCAGGGTGGTTGTGAGAGTTTCATTGTAATGTTTGACAGCCAGGTCAGGACAGGAGAGGGAGGAGGGTTGGGGGCAGCGAGGACTGTACGGTGTCTGTTTAGTTCTGGGTTTAATGGGGGCGGATGTTCTGAATGGGTGACGGGCGGTGTGGGCTGGAGATGGGTGAGGAATTTGTAATAGTGAAGGAGCTAAGGTTGTGGTCAGAGAGAGCATAAGGAGAATTAGTGAAGTTAGAGATTGAGGAACGGTTACAGAAAACCAGATCAAGAGAGTTCCCATCCTTGTGGGTGGGAGAGTGTGGGGAACATTTATTATTACAATTGCAGCAGAATGCTGGCCTACATGCTTTACACCACATTTATTTTGTATTTAGACACTTTCTGGATACTCCATTAAAAAGTTGTGGCTTAACAAAAAGGGTGTGCGACAAAAAATGGCGCAATTAGTAGATTAAAGTAAGCTGACTAATAGAAGGTGTAAAGTTAGAATAGACCGTCTAAACCTGCACTAAGTTTTCTAGAGCATTGTTCCTCAACTCTAATCCACACCAGGTCTTTTTTCAGGTATTTTAAAAAGCATGGAAATAATATTCCCCTGTGCAATACAAAGGGAAAATCCTGAAAAGTGACCTGGTCTTAAGACTAGATTTTTAAAGGGGTTGTATATTTATGAATGGGTCCAAAATAGGGGACAGTCAATTTGCAATGGGGTGTTCATTAGAAAAGTGTCTTGTTTTCATTTTCCCCCTTCCCTTTAGTGTGCGTACTCATGTTCGTGCCCCGGGTCGGATTCCCCCCCCCGGGCCCTTTATTGGCTGCTGGCCACCTTAAATTTCCCCCCGGGGGGGGGGGGGGGCCCCGCTTTCCTGGTTGTCCCTGTCCATCCCTTTTGTTTTCCCTCTGCTACTAGTAAAAAAAGTCGGGCATGTAAAAAGTGGGTATTTTACTGCAAAAAAAATTCCTGCTTGTTTGTCAGTGCAATCAAGGGCGCGAAAAGAAAGTTCTTTGAGGAGGATGGACCCTCCTCTTTTGTCACCCACCCCCATCCTTTTATTTTTCCCACCATCCGTTTTTAACCCCGCCCATCCTTTGTCCCCCGTCTTTTACCAAAACGCCCACCCTCTGTTACCCATCCATCCACCATCTGCTGCCATCCCGTCGTTATAGGGAGGGAGGTTAGCAGCACACATCCAGGCAGCAAAATTCCATTGGAGGATGTTTCAGAGCTCTTTTTCCCCACCCCTTGCTCCCCCCAAAATGACATGTTCGGGGGGAGCACAAACAATGATGGGGGGAGGATGATGTCTTCCCGCTTACTTAAGAAACGTCAGCTGGGGAGATGAACCCCCCCTGGTTTTCAGGAAGCGAGAAGCTTAAAAGAAAGAAAACCCGGGAATGGTGAAGTGATACATCCCCTTTTAAGGAAATCTTTAAGTTTCCCGTGGGGGCAAAAAAAAAAACCACATACTTTTTTTGCATTAAATCTTTTTTAAATAGCCCTCCTCACCCAAAAAAATAAAAAATAATAATAATATATATTTGGTATCATTAAAATCGTAGCATAAAATCCATAAAATAAGATGATAAAAACAGGGGAAGTAAAGGGAAATAATACAATCATTTTCCTTCCCATTCAAAAAAAAACTTGTGCTGCAAAAATCAACCCCCTTTAAAAGAATATCCAATGATAAATAAAAATTAGGTTTTCAAAATGAGAAAAAAGAGGCTTTTATAAAAATGTTTATTGTTCAAAATACAAAAAATTTTAAAAAGAAAAATTATAAAAACCTATTCACACACATAAGCCTGTAAAATTTAAAACTTCATATTTTTGCTGCATGATAAAAGCAAGAAAAAAACAACATTGGAATTGCAACATTTTGTGCATTCCCTCTCAAAGAAATAAAAAATGAGTATGCACTTAAAAATGGTGTTACCATAAAATGCAACTCGCACAACAAACAAATAAGCCCTAAACCCGTACAGAGAGGAACAATTAAAACCAAACAAAAAGTTCTATGGCTGTTTTTCATGTGATGATGAAAAGAATTTGAGATTGATCAGGTTCCTAAGGCTTAATATAGGAAGGGCCTTAAGGGGTTAAACACTTTCTTCTTTCTGTGTGAAGAGCAGCTGCTCAGTGCGGCCAGGGATGTGGGTTATACCCCCAATCCCGTGAGCTGCTTAGTCTGCAGAAACGGTTTTAATAAAAGCCGTAGAAGTTATGTCTGCACAGCCCGTCCAGGAGCAAGACGAGGCCCCCAAAGAGCCTAAGGAGCATTACATTAGGAGACGTTAGCGGGGTGGCTGATCATGATTTGGCCCTGTTGGATTTTGTTTATTTTGGTCCTATTTAGGGTTTTCCTCGAATTTATTTGTTTAAAAACCCTTTTAAAGATCTTCAGCTTTTTCCCTCGCCATGGATCCGGCCACCAAGTAGCGCAGAGTTGGTCTTGTGAGAAATTTTTTTCCCACTACACCAAAATTTATCAAACCATTTTTTTAGAAAGAAAACAAAAAAATACCCGGAAATATTACAGTGGGTTCGGAAGTATTAGAAACCCCTTTTTTTTTTCACTCTTTTTTTTCATCATTGCAGTATTTGGTAGACCAAAAAAAATTATTTTTTTTTTTTCATTAATGTCCTCTGCACCCAATCTTGAAAGAAAAAACCCCGAATGTAGTTCTTTGCAAAAAAGAAGTAAAAACGGTTTCCCCCATCTGGAGTCCGACGTGTTTTTTATGTCACCGATCTTCCCCTATATAAAAAAGGGATAAGGGTGGGTTATCATCCGCCCGCAGATCACCATTCAATGAAAATCATACATTCCTACATTTGGCAGCGTCATGGTTTGTACATCGCTTTTTTGTTTGTATTTCATTCCCCCCCGCCTTTTTTGGTGTTTTGTTATGGTACAATCATCCCCCCTTTGGGCAGTGTCTTATGAAAAAACATTTTTCATAATCAAGTTTTTTTTTTTCTCTTCTTTTTTTCCCCCCTCCAAACAAACCCAAAAAAAAAAAAAAAACTACCCAAAAATTTAAGACTATCACCCGAAAAGAATAAAATGTGATAATGAAAATTGTTTCCTAACTACACTGAAGGTAAAGCTGCTTTTCCATTTACCAGTACTCTGCAGGATGTAACTATAGATTGAGCAAAAATATTGTCCATGTGACAGGTCAGATCAGTCATAGCTGAAATAAAATAGAACAAGCACCACCCTACTTCGGATGGGTCTCTGCTCTCCTTTATCAGTGTAAGAGATACCAGCAGGTGGGAGAGAGGAGGTTGTACACAGCAAATCAGAGCATAGAGAAAGGGGAGAGCCGCCAAGAAGTTAAGTTCACACAGACTGTATATATGGAGGAAAGCACATGCAGGGTGTTTGCATGAGGAGACTCAGTTAGACTGTATACAAATGTACATTAAAAGCAGAGTGCAAAACCTAGACTTCAACCAACACACAAGGCATTTTGTAGGAGGAGACCAATGCAGACTGTGTACAAGTGTACAGAGAAAGTGGAGCTCCCACCGCAAACCTTAGTAATCTAACCAGCACACACAAGGCAGTTTGCAGAGGGAGACTTACTTAGGTTGTCTCCATATGTGGAGGGAAAGCAGAGCACCAGCTGGAAACTCTAGAACTTTAAGCACACACAAGGCAGGTTGCAGGGGGAATCACTTAAGTTATGTACAAATGCAGAGAGAAAGCAGAGCACATTCTGCAATTTCCAGGCTGAGCTCACATCTGGCGTCTTAGCTGGTGACAACTGTAAATACGTCTGTGGCCTAGTGGCACCAAGGATGCCAAACTGTATCAGCCACTTATCAATAACAGCTTTACACTCAATCTTAATCTGCAGGACATCTATAGAGGTAAAATCCTTAGAAGGTTTGGAGAAAAATTTTAACGTCTAGACAGTTGTAATCCATGAACTGCTGATTAATATTGCCTAAAGGAGTATTCCCACCTTAAGGGCTTGTCCCCGCTGCATGGGTTTTCACCCAGTTTTTCAGATGGGTTTCGGTTTTGAAAACCGCCTGCAAACCGGGTGACAACTTTTATTATGGACCTCTATGGGAAACCCGTGCAACGGTCCCCACTGCACGGGTTTTCCGTCAGGCAGTTTTTCGATCGCTGGTGGTCCGAAAAAAACATTGAGCACGTTCATTTTTCTGCCTGGTTTTCGGGCGAAATATGAACATGCCTATGAGAAGGGGGAGGGCTTTTCTCCGCAAACCGTGGAGAAAAGCCGTCCCCTGGCGGCCGTGTGCACGGTCCGAAAACAGTGCAAATACCGGTCGGAATACAGATACAGGTTAAAAAAACAAATCACACTTCAAATTCTATATGTATTAACTCCATCTTTACGGATATATAAGACTATTCCAATAAGTGATTATCGACAAACTAATCCAACGAAAAGAAACAGACTACAATGACAAGAGAAGACATACAACACGACACAGAAGGAAAGAGAAACTCCCAAAGTAAGGTTTGCAATCCACCTATGCTCCAAATATTGCTCTAGAGATCATGAATGATGCAGTAGATATCCCAAGGTCTCCAAAGGGTATCAAAGAAATTGATTATGAGACAAAGCAGTCAGGTATTCCATACACCTAACTTCTTTTAGACGAAAACACAAATCTTGCTTAGTGGGAATAGAGGTTTGCTTCCAAGATTTAGCAATCAGGCATTTGGCAGCCGTCAATATGTACAAGAAGAGTCTACCCAATTTACGCCCCAAAGGTGTATAGGGGATGTAAAGAATGAAAAATTGTGAGGTGAGTGGACCCCTAATTTGCGTGATGTCAAACACTAGTGATTGTACCACCTTCCAGGACGGCTCAATCACTCTACACTCCCAAAAAATGTGCTGTAGGTCCGCTCCGGGATTCACACATCTCCAACAGTAGTCTGGGATGTCCGCTTTTAATCTATGCAACAGAGCTGGCGTATGATACCAAAACATAAGTATTTTGTATTGGTTCTCCTTAGTTTTAGTAGACAGAGAAGAATGAGTCGCCTGTTTCCAAATCAGACTCCATGTGTCTCTGGAGATGGGGGAGATACTCCTCTCATTTAGTCATATAAGCGTGCACCATGGGTAAGTCTGGGTCTGGAGTGATCAAAGGTTTGTATATTGTCAATATCAAACCCTTAGATAAATAGCCTGCCCGACAAATTTTTTGGAAACATAGTAGGTTGAGATACAGTAGTGGACTTTAATATCGAAGAGATAAAGGGGACATGTATGAAAACTGCCCTGGTCTAAGACTTTTCTTGTTGCTTATAGCAACCAATCGGAGCACTCCTTTAATTTTTTCAGAGCACTATATGAAATGAAAGGGGAACTCTGATTGGTTGCTATGGGCAACAAGGAAAGTCTTAGACCAAGACAGTTTTCATACATGTCCCCCAAAATGTCTAATCTGCAAGTAAGAATAAGTGGCAGAAGAAGGTAGGTCGTGAGTAGACCGCAAAACCGCAAATGATTTCAATTTCAATGTTTGGTTATCTACTAGATCTGCAAATCGAAACAATTTACGGTCGAACCACGGTCTCAGCCTCTCATTAGCCCGCTCATCCATAAGCAGAGGGTGAAAGAGAAATGAGGTCATCGAGGAGGCCTCAGAGCATAGCCCAAATTTTTTATAACACTTTTTCCAAATATTCCTAGTAAGGTTCATGGAGTGTAATAACGTGATACTAAACCTCCGAGAAGTGGTAGCCCATAGGGAGTTAGGATGAGTGGGAGCCATCCACAACTTTTCAACCTCCATCCATCTGTAGTATGCAAATAAAGTGGACCAAGACGGTACAGCTCGCAGCTGGGCTGCCCAGTAGTATTTAACAATATCTGGGACCGCCAGGCCCCCATCCATCCTACCCACCAACATAACACTTCTGCCATCCATTACCTCAAATAAAATGAATGAAATCTGATTGCATAGGGATAGGAATGGGCAACGTCTCATAGAGATATATCAGTTTTGGGAGAACAGAAATTTTAATCACTACAATACGGCCAAATAAAGATGAAGCAAGCTTATTCCACCTATCTAGTAGCCTCTTTATGTCCACTATAAGTTTGGGAAAGTTATGTTTATAGAGAGAAGTATAGATACTTTAGACGCTCAATCTGCCAACGATAGTTAAAATTAGTCTTTAAGTGAAAGGTTTGTTCACTGGAAAGATTAATTGGCATGGCTTCCGTCTTAGAGGTGTTAATCTTATAACCAGAAAGGGCACCAAATCGAGATAAGAGAGCATGTAAGTTGGGGAGGGAAACTATAGGGTTAGTCAATGTAAGTAAGACAGCATCGGCATATAACGAGATCTTAAATTCAGTATCCTTTAAGAGAACGCCCCTAATGTCGCCATGTAACCTGACTTCAGCTGCTAAGGGTTCAATGCATAATCCAAAAAGCCAGGGAGACACGGGAAAGTCATGCTTAGTACCATTTTTAATTTCAAGTAATTGTGACATAGCATGTGGGAGTCTGATAGTGGCCATGGGACAGGAGTAGAGACCCTGAAGTGCGCTAACAAAAGGGCCACAGATTCCAAATGCTTTCAGAGTATTAAACATAAAAGTCCAGTTAAGGCGATCAAAGGCCTTTTCAGCATCTAAACTGAGCAGAAGCAAGAGTCTCTCCTTTTATTAACAACGTCAATCAGATCAATCGCCCTTTTAATATTATCCCCCCCTTGTCTACATGGGACAAATCGCACCTGATCCTTATGCACTTATTGCAGTAAAAAGAATGAGAGTCTATATGCCAATATTTTTGTAAAAATTTTGAGATCTGCATTCAGCAGAGCTATTTGTCTATAGCTAGCGCACTCCAGGTGATCCTTATTTATTATGGGTATCAATGTGATGTAAGAATGAACCATTGTGGGCGGAATGGCAGAGCCCAAAAAAAAAGGAAATAAAACCTCCAAAAGATAAGGGAGTAATTGAGGTTGAAACATTTGATAATAAAGGTATGTGAGGCCTTCTGGGGATTTTCCTGATGGTAAATTCTTAAGAGTACTAATAACCTCATCCTCTGTAATTGGTAGATTCAGTGTGGCCACTTCACTAGCTCCAAGAGTCGGAAGTTTACAAGACAAAAGACAGTTCTGTATCAGGGCCTCCTTTTCCACAGGATCAGGGGGCAACCTGTCAGGTATATTATATAATTTGGAGAAATAAGAATGAAATAGATCCGCTATCGATTTAGGGTGATAATTCAGGATCCCTGTGTTATCCTTAATAGAATATGGGGCTGAGCTGACTGATTCATCCCGAAGAAACTTAGCAAGTAAAGAATGAGGTTTGTTAGCCCTTTCATAGTATTTTTGTCTTGAAAAAACCAATAACCTCTCAGTGGTATGTAAGGCTAAAGTTTTTAGCTTCGCTCTCAAGTTTAATACCTGCTGCAAAGTAATCCTACTGGGATTTGTCCTTAGCTAAGTCTCCAACAACTTTAGTTGTGAAAGGTAGGCCTTTTTTTGGAATTCTCTATCCTTTTTCAGGCGGGAGCCCAATGCTATGCACTTTCCCTGTATGACTGACTTACGAGCTTCCCAGAGAATGGCTTTAGTTTCCACCGAGCGAAAGTTAATTTAAAAAACTCCTTAATATACTGCCGTATCTCCTCCCTCTGCTGAGAGTTCTTAAGCAGAGATTCGTTGAGTCTCCAGTGGAAAATTCCCAAGAAAAATTTGTGTTTCAGTTTAAGACTAATTAACATGGTGCCCATTTTTTCAACCCCACCTGTGAGTATAAACTTCCTAAGAGCTAAAACATTCCCAAAGAAATAGTCTATCCTGGAATGTGATTGGTGTGGGTTCGAGAAAAAAAAAATGCAAGCCCTGTCCGATGGGTGAGCTATCCACCACAAATCAAACAGGTGGAATTAGCGTATCAATTGACGAAAGCCCCTGGAAAGACAACGTTGAGCTCGAGGGAAAGTGTTTTGAGGCAGATGTAGTTTATCATAAATTCGAAGGAAGATTAAAATCCCCTCCAAAATAAGGAGGGGAGAGAGCCGGGGCAGGCCCCAAAGAAAACCCCTTTTAAGAAAGGAATTGCCCACTTTAGGGAAAAAAAGGGGAAATTCTAGATACAGCCTAGTAATACAACCCCAGAATCAAATATTGAAGGATTGGTTTGCTGTATGAAATTTTTTGGGGGCCCTTCCCCTAGAAAAAAATAGCGACCCGCCTTTTTTTTTAAAACCCTTTTTTTTTTTCTTTTTTTTTTTTTTTTTTTTTTCCTTTCCCTTTTTTTTTTTTTTTTTTTTTCCAGCGCTGTGCCCCCTTATTCTGTAAGATCTGTTTTTTTTTTTTTCTTTAACTGTGTTTTTTTATTAAGTTCAAATATTTCAAATTAAAAGCATTCGAAAAAGGCTATGAGAATAATGAACAAAATCATAATAGCTATAAAAATAAGACAATTACATCTTTTGGTCGGGCCCTATTGCATCGGAAAAACAGAAATTCTCGTTTTAAACCATGGGGATATTTGTTAAGTATCACAGTAGCCAATATTCATAGTGCATATATTCGTGTACAAGAAGGGGAAAGTTTCAAAGGAAAATTAAACACAAGAAAAGACACAGGAGGAGGGGGGGGAGATATAAAAAAAAATCTTGGGGTTTTGAAAAAAAAATTCCTAGTATAAATAAAAAAAACAGTCATCAGGTTCTTTTCCATACGTTTATGAATATGTGCCCCCGGCACAGACACCCCAAAAAAATTTAACTTTGTTTTATTGATTGTTCCCGTTAAGAAATTCCATTCTTTTATAGACTTAAGCCTCTGGTAAACACCCCCAATATGGGGGGGTCGCACGTTTCAGAAGATGTATCAAACATCTAGTCCTGAAAAAATACTTAAAAAAAATTTCAATTTTGGGTTTTTTTTAGCCCTGGAAAAAATTTCAATATGCATCAGGGGGATCGAGGGGAAACTTGAACCCCTGTCAAGTTTTTTATGAATCTGGAATTTTCCCCATAGCATTTTGAATAAATTTGGTTTCCCCAGAATTATGGTAAAATCGCCACTTGTGTCGGGGCTCCCCAACCCTATCGGAACGACGGATTAAGTTTATGCAGCAGCAAAGGGAGGTGTACCACGATCAAAATTTTATATGATTCTCTCTGTAAGCGTTGCAGATAGCGTTTGGGCTGCCCTTTTAAAATTTTTCCCCTTTAGGCTCAGTGATTTGCCTACCTATGTGGGCCCCCATTTTGGCATATTGGTGTTTAAAAGGTTCCTCTGGTGTGGATTTTAGTATGGAGTATTGTCTGATTCAGGCCCCTTTTGTATGGTGCATGTTTTTTCATTTATTTTTAAAAGGGGGAAGGGATTTCGTGTTTTTTTGCAAAAAAATGTGGATCTGCAGGTACGAATATGACAGCCCTTGGAATCTGAAGGGTTTTTTTGATCCTATCAAAGGTGGAATCCGCCCTACGATCCACATGTCTGCAAACCTAAATTCCCGTGAAAAAACCCGGGTCTCCATGCAGGTTGCCCTATGTCGGGAACAGTGGGGTTTAAAAAGAAAGGACGTCATAGCAGTTGGGGTAACAAAGTTGAATTTACACCTCTTCCATATCGTCCAAGCAATTGCATTTGGGCCTAAAACGGCGACTAGGTTGCATATGGAAGTTGCCCCGAGCAAAAGTTCGGGTGAAAGGGGGTAACCTAGTTTTTTTATCTCGGCCCCTCTTGATGTGCCAAATAGGGCCAAACTGGAAAATTTTGCAGAGCTGTGAAGCCCCCAAAAGTTTTAACTAAAATCCGGCCTGCAAGTCCTCCCCCCCTTACCCAATCATCATGGTTTTCTTCCTATCTATGCCTTTTATTCGACCCTATAAATTTAAATTAGAGGTTTTTACTGTTTTAAATTTTTAGTGGGGCCGAATCGGCAGGGTTTCAACAAATATAAAAGTTTAGGAATAAAATTTATTTTTTCTGCGAAATTTTTTCCTAAGGGGTTGTGGTAAGGGCATCCACTTCTTCAAGAGGGGTCTAATCTCATTTTAGTCATTGGGAAGTTGCTTTGTAAAAGGGCGAAAAAGGGCGGGGTTAAGTTTATTCCCCGGTACCCAAGGGGTCCATCTTCCCAAATTTAAAACCCGGGAGTTGGCTTTCAGAGTGGAAAAATTTTTATTTTTCATGTTAAAAGGGTAAGGGGCCCCCGTCTCGAATTATTAATTTTATAACCGATATTTTTGAATTGTGAAAGGGGCTTTTGCAAAATTGGGAGAGAGGTGTGCGGGGAGGTTAAGGGAAAAAAGATATTTAAAAACAAACAATGACAATTGTATTCTCTGTTTTCACAACAACTCCCTTTTGTTTGGTCCAGGGTACCGACGCTGCTAGGGGGGTTCTACACATAAAACAAACAAAAAGGGGCACAGGGGCATCCCTGCGTGTGCGTTCGGTCCGTACAAAGGGGGCAGGGTTTTATGGCAGTTTGATTGTGGCAGTGGGTTTAAAAGTAAAGGGTTTTTGCTTTAAAAAAGGAGCCTGTTACCAAAATCCCCTAGGACAGACTCAAAAAGACCAATTGATGCGGTCAAAAGCCTTTTCGGCTCTAGGCTTAAAAGTAAAGCTGGTTTTTTCCTTATTGGCCACATAAAAAAGGGTTGTTATTTTCCTGGGGTTTTTCTCCTCCTTTTCTGAATGTTTTCAAACCCGACTTGGTCTTTATACTAACTGAGGTAGCCATACAGCTAGTCTATTTGCTAAAATCTTTGTGAAAATTTTAAGGTCTGCATTAAGGAGCGCAATAGGGCGGTAGTTAGACACCTCCATAGGGTCTTTATTTGGGGTTTTTTTAAGTAAAGTTATATTGGTTTAAGAACTGTGGCACCGTCTCTCCCTCAGTTAGCATTATATAAACTACTTGGTGCTTAAAAAATTGGGGATTTTAAAAGGGTTTTTTAAAAGAGGATGTCGCCATCCGGGGCCCGGTGCTTTCCGGGGGGGCAAGATTTTAAGCACTTCCCCCCCTCCTCAGTTTTTATCCTAGGTTGAGAGTATCCGAGGCCTCTGGGTTAGTGTGGCGGTGTGAGGTAGAAATTTATGTAAAATACGCATCCCTTTCCTTTTTCCTTTAGATGTTCAGGAAGTGTGTACAGATTGAAAAGTATTTGTGGAACTTTGACAATTTCGGTTGGGTCATAAAAAAAATGTGTCCCTTTCTATCTTTTGAGCCTGATGTTGGAGTTTTTGGTCACCCGCAATTGTTGGCTAATAGTGAATGGGCCCTTTTTTCCCCTTTTTAATATTTTTTTTTTTGAATCGAATAGCTTCTCAGTTCTCTCCATTTCCAAAGATGCTGAGTTTTTTGTGATTTAAAAAGAACCCGTACTATTTTTGCCCCCTGGCTGAGAAAACAAGAAAAGTACAGACTGCGTTTCCAGTGCGTGTCCCTTATTTTGTAAGTCTGGGTTTTAGGTATTTAACCTTAAATCTGAGTTTTCAGCCAGAAGAGTCTTCGAAGAGTCCCTTTAGAGACCCGTTTTTTTCAAACCTTGCCCACTGAGGGTAGCCCCGCCCCCCTCAACTGACAATCCATTTCTTTTAATAGGTAGAAACATGTGAAGTTTTCATGGCAGAGCTAGCCTTTGGTGGGTGGGGCTAACACCTATCATGAAAAAAATTGAGGGGTAAAAGTCAAAAACTGCTGATCTTACAGAATAAGGGGCACGGCTGGAAACAGCAGGTCTGACACTAGCTTGTGCTGCCCCCAGAAAGGGGGGCACAACCTATGTGACAGGTTCCCTTTAATGCTCAAATCTGCAGTTTTCAGCCAGAAAATAGTCAGTCAGTTTTTTTAATGCCCCGCCCACCTGAAGGTAGCCCCGCCCACCTCAACTGATAAACCTATTACTTTGAATAGGTAGAAACATGTGAATAACTTCAGTGGGCGGGGCTAGCCTTTGGTGGGAGGGGCTAATGTAAGCCGAGTACCGAGGGCAGGTTTTCCGGAATACAGCAAAGTCACGGACAAAGAACACGACTCCAACCCCCAGCTCAACAACGGTTTGTTTACTGAATTTTCTGGAACAAGTTGGTGAACAGACCCCCCAAACACAAATTTACAAATACGTTTCCGGGGTCCCTGTGCTGCACAGCGCCCCCGCCAGAAGTGTACTCTTGGATGCCCCGGTAACTTTACCTAACCGTGGGGTTCGGAAAGGGGGCCCATAACCCCTTACCTTCTTAATACCGTAATCACCAACGGGAACAATTGTGTATGGTGGCAGTTGCAGGGGCTCGTGGTGCGCAAAAGCAGCTTACACAGCTTAAATGGATTTTACCCAACTTCCCTCCAAACACACGTGACACAAAACTTTCCCTCACAGATGAACCCGGTTCAAGTAGCTAATGGTGCACTAGTAAAATCTCCAAGTCCTGAACAGGAGGAAGTATTTGGGAAACCCTCCTTTGGGGCCCGTAACTGAGCCTAAACAAAATAAACTAATATCTAGGCCTTCTCACAGTCCTGAACTCATTGGCGTGCACGCATCGCTGAGGTACCTTAAAGATGGCCGGCAATTCTGTCCCCCGGTTTAGATCCTTGTGGAAAAGGTCTGGCGCAGACAATCCTCTCTATCTTGGCAGCTTTTCCTTCTTGTCCAGGAGTTCTCTTCTCCCCTCTGCGAGGGGTCTGTATAGACGGGCAGGCTCTCCTTTCCCCGGGAAGACTGTAAACCCCGGCCCCTTTTAGCTCAACTGTTCTGTCGGTTCTCCTAGAATACAGAGTTCTCAAATGGCTGCTACATTGCCAGTCTTATCCCTGTCCTCATTTATATACGGGAAAAAACGGGTTTTGCGGCATCTTGGGGGCCAAACAGTAAATAAAAGAAACATTTTACAATGTCATGATGGGTTTTACTTAAAAAAACCAAGGAGGCAGTCCCACTACCCCACACTAACACCTCTCATGAAAAAGATTTGGCTAAAATGCTCTAAAACTGCTGATCTTACAAATAAGGGACACAGCGCTGAAACGGGCTGTCACTAGTTGTGCTGTCCTCAAAAAGGGGGGGGGCAAAAAACCCTATTAAAAGGGGTTTTTCCCTTCTTTACTAAAATGAGTCTCCTGTAAAAAGGCTATGTCTGCTGGCTCCTGTTTGAGATCTGGTAGCAAAAGCTTTCTTTTAGTGTTTAAATTTAGCCCCTCAAACTTTTAAATGAGGATTTTAACCTTGGGGGATATTGTGAAATAAAAAGCTATACGAGTAGAATGCAAACCAGAAGTTTTGATATGACATACCTTTCTTGAGTGGGAGATAGGTCTGAAGCTTACGAAGAAAACTAAAGAAACATTAGGGAAAAGGGAAGACGTCACAAGACATAACAACAAATAACACAATGAAACTGTCATTCAATCGATTCCAGAACCATATACGTCCTGGAGAGTCAAAAGTTTCAAATAAAGAACTATGTTATCTATAGAAGATATATTCCTCTATAAATATCAACAATAGCCTCAAGGAGGCAGCAATGTGCAACCAGTACTAACAGAAAAGAGCCAAATCCAGCTCAAGAGCAATCACTATGTCAAACTAACTAGTGCAAGATACCGAGAGAAGAGAAAAATGGGGAAATAAAGGAAATATTTAAAAAACTCCTTTGGTATTTTGATAGTATTATGTAAAAGGGGGGCAGGGGGAAAACCTTAAATTTGTAAAACAGGACAAAAAATGCCAACAGCCCATAGAAAAAAGCTACGACAAGTATAAATTCAGCACAGTCTCCTATATGGTAAATTATCCAGACGAGAATAAAGTATCAAAAATATGAAACAAAAGTCCAAATAATTCTATCCCCTGGAAGAACAAAGGGGGTGTGGTGTGGGGCAGGACCTCAGTAGACAACAATGACCACATCCACCTTAGGGAACAAATACCGTAAAGCTGGGGGCCGAAAATTGGGGGGAATCGGGGGCCTGAGAGAGAGCCCCTTTTTTTTGGGTTGAGCACGTTGCCATTCCGGCGCTGGAGGCAGAGACCCAGGTTCCCAGTCAGTCAAATCTGGCACAGGAATACCCAGAGTGGTGCAAAAGCTCAGAAGTTCCTTAAATTCTCGAAGCACTGCAGAGCATCCATTTTATGTTACCAAAAGGACAAAAGGGAAACCACACGGGTATGTAAGATTATGATCTTTTATAGTGTCTAACAGAGGCTTCATATGTCTGTGCTTTTGCTTTTTACCCAAAAAAGGTCTGGGAATAACTGGAAAAAGAACCCCCTGATACCCCCAAGGGTACGTAAGATCTGGTTTTGGGTCAAAATTTTTCTTTCAATTAAAAAATCATGGAAAAAAACAGTTTGACGTCTCGGGGATGAAGAAAGGCCCTTTTCGGCTTAAAGGGTCCAATCGCACGGTCCAATTTAATGCTTTTTTGAGTTGTAGACTTCCCAGAAAAATTTTTAAAAAATAGGGGTCTCCAAATATCTGATAAAAGTTTTTCCCTCCCCTGTGACCTGGGGGAAAGGCCTCTGCCCCTTTTCTTTTCCCACTGGGTTCCTGTGTTTTTTAAATTCCTCCGATTGTCTTTTTGTGTTTCGAAAGTTTTTTTAGCTTTTTTTGCCCATGGCGGATTGCATATCCAGAAAATATTTTGGGCGGAAGTCATAAAGTGCCTTTTAAAGGGGAACTCCCCCTGCCCCCCAAATTTTTTTAAAAGTTTGTCGACCATAGCATCTTCTTTGAAATGCCTTTTAAAACTTTCGAAAATTAACTTTTTAAAAAAAGTCCCCCTTTAGTTGGAAGTGTTTTTAAAAAAAGATTTCCCAGTCAGGTTTTGCTGGACAAGGAGAGTAAACAGACCCCTGTTTCACCGGTGGGATTCTGGGAAATGAAGCCCAGTTATCTAGAGGAGTGGTATCATCATTTGAATGGGCATCACCCTTGTCAGGCGGTACAGACCATGCTGCAGCATGTGGTGACAGAGTAGGAGAATTTTTATGACCCCTTTGTGTATGGTGCAATTTAGAGGCCATTGTGTCCACTGATGAGTGCCCCCTACCCTCAATAGCCTGGAGGGTGACCACTCTAGACCCACTCCGTTGGGGTGTCAGTCCTCCGTGTTTCAATGGTGGAGAAGGAAGTGTTCGCCTTTTTGGCCCCGGACTTATACTGCACTGCCCCTTAGAATCTGTGCTCCCCCCCCTCTTATCACAGGTGACACTCGGGCTCTTTTGCATGGGTCCCGGGCGCTGGGCAAGCTGAAGAGGGAGGAGGGGAGACCCCTGCATGCTAATTATATGGTGGGCACCCGATGATTTATGATGCATCGTAACTGATGTGTGCTGCAACGGTGTGTCCGATGGCAGGGGACTCTGATCTCCCGTAGGGAGGCAGGGGAGGGTTGGTGTCTGTCCCTGATTCATGGTCATTTTTCAGCATTTTAATTTTTAATTCGCTTTGATTTTTTCTTAATTTTTCCCTCTCACTTTCCGTATGTGTGCTCTAGGTATCAGCCCTCCCCCTTCAGCATTTTCCCCCTTTTTTTGTCGACTGAAGACTGTATCCTCATTCTTGCACCAACTCGTAAGTTATCACTTTTCACCATCTTTTGGGTGTAAACTAAAATTCAGCCCGGAATAAACCCTGTTGGTTTTTTTTCCTACACGCCGGGGCAGTTGATTGTCACTGTCTACAAGATTCGAATAATTTTTTTTCTTTTAATCAGGGGCGTCGCTAGGTGTTTTATTGGGGCTCGGGCCCCGAATAAAACCACCCTGGCCCCCAGCCCCGGGCTCCAGGCCCCTGCCCTGGGCCGGACACCGATGGGCCCCTTTACTGCATGTGCGCCGGGGGGACGCAACTCAGCTGAGGGCTTCCCCGCGGGGGAAAGAGAGCAGCGCTCCCTGCCCCGCAGCAGTGTCGGGGCCCGCAGGGGCCACACACGGGGCCCCCGGGTCCTCACACGCTGGGACCCGCCCACCCCGTGGCCCCCAGCCGGGGAGCGTCGCGATATGTGAGTCATCGCACGCGCCTCCCCTGGGCGACAGCGCGCAAGGCCGTGCGCCCAGGACTGCCGGGGGAGCGTGGGCTGAAAGGCGGAGCCGCTCGCCGGGGGGGGTTTAAGGGGAGTATGAATTTTGTTATTTTTTTTACCTGCCTCAGTGCCCCCATATACGCCTGTGCCCCTATAATGCCGCCTGGGGGCCCCCCCTTTACGCCGCTTGGGGCCCCCCCATTTTCCTGCCTGGGGCCCCCATTTTCCCCCCTTTTGGGGCCCCCAAAACCTGCCTTTTGCCCCAAAAATGCCCCCTTTTGGGCCCCCATAAAATTTTGCCCGGGGCCCCCAAAAAACCCTCCCTGGGGCCCCCCCAAAAATGCCTTTTTGGCCCCCAAAAACCGCCTGGGCCCCCAAAAACCCCTGCCTGGGGCCCCCATAGACTGTTTTGGGGCCCCCCCAAAATTTTCCCTGCCTGGGGGCCCCCAAAATACTCCCTTTGGGGCCCCTTCCAATCCCCTCCCTTTCCCCCTTTTATGCCTGCCTGTGGCCCCAAAAATCCCCCCTGAGGCCCCCATATCCCCCTCCCTTTTGGGCCCCCTTTCATAATGCCTGTGGCCTCCCATTCCCGGGCCTTTGCCCCCATATGCTGCCTTTTGGCTCCTTTAACCCCTTTCCTGTGCCCCTAAAATCCCCTGCCTGGGGCCCCCCAAAAACCCCTCCCTTTTGTGGGCCCCCATTTCCCTTTCCTGGGGCCCCCCATATCCCGCCTTGGCCCCCATAAATACCGGGGCCCCCATATCCCAACCTGTGGCCCCCTTTATCCCTTGCCTTTGGCCCCCTTTATACTGCCGGGCCCCCTACCCCTGCCTGGCCCCCAAAAAACCCTGCCTGTCCCCCTAAAATCCTTTCCCTGGGGGCCCCCTATGCCCTGTAGCCCCCATATCCCGCCGGGGCCCCCATATACTGCCCGTGGCCCCCAAAAACCCCTGTCTGGGGCCCCCCTAAAAATGCCTCCCCTGGGGCCCCCCCAATAGGGCTCCCCGGGGGGGCCCCCCATACCCCTCTCTGTGGCCCCCAATTGTTTCCCTTGCCCCTATAATGCCTGCCTGGGGGCCCCCTATTCTGCCTGGGGCCCCCCAATCCCTCCCTGGGGCCCACATATTTTTCCCCTGGGGCCCCCCCAAAATCCCCTCCTTTGGGCCCCCATACCCCTCCCGTGGCCCCCCTTTCCCCTTGCCTGTGGCCCCCATAATCCCTCCCCTGGGGCCCCCATACCCCGCCTGTGGCCCCCAAAAAACGCCCTCCTGGGGCCACCATTTTCCTGCCTGTGCACCTTTTATCCCTGCCTGGGGCCCCCCCAATTACTGCCTGGGGCCCCAAAAATACCCCTTTGGGGGCCCCCATATACTGCCTGAACCCCCTAATACCTCCCCGTGGCCCTAAATATACTCCCTTGTTTCCCTATATACCTGTTGGTGGCCCCCATATACAGCCTGTGTCCCCCTAAAAATCCCCTCCCTTGGCCCCCTTATACTGCCTGTGCCCCAATTATCCCCTTGCCTGGGGCCCCCCAAATCCCAAAAACCTCAGTGACCTTAAAATTCTGCCTCGGGTGCCCCCTATATACCTTCTTGTGGCCCCAATATACTCCCTTTCGGGCCCCCCAATAAACGGGCCTGTGGCCCCATATACTGCCTCAGGGGCCCCTTTATATCCCTGCCTTTTCCCCCCTAAATACTCCTGTGCCCCCCTAAAAAATTTCCCTTTCCCCCAATAAAAACCTCCCTGTGGCCCTAAAAAACGGGCCTGTGGCCCCATATACTGTTTTCGGGTGCCCCTATAGACCTAACTGAGGTGACTGCTATCCCAATAATTCAGGATTTGCTGGAAATTTGAGGTTTCCCAAAAGAAAAATTTGTGTCCAAATCCTCAGGGCCCGATTTTTTCCCCCGGGGAAAATTCAGCTTTAAAGTTGAACCGGGAGGGAGAAGAAAAAAAAAAAAAGGGAACGACGCTGATCAAAAAAAAGGGGTTCCCCCGGTGAGTAAACAAAATTGTAACTGAAAGTGTAATCACATTTTATTTCTGCAGAGCATCTACAAAACAAAGAATTCCCCTTTAAATTTTGGCCCCGGTAGGGCGGGGGTTTATGTAACCCAACCCCTGGTCACGGGATTTCACTTTGGGGGGGTTTTGCGTTCAGTAAAAGGGGTTTTTCTGGCGGGTTTATTTTGGTCCTTGAAATTTAAAAATTTTTGGGTTTTGGTTTTGTGGGGGGGGTTTTAGTAACCAATAAATTTTTGGTAGTTTTCTCCATGTGAAAGGTTAGGGATTTTTTTGGTGACTGTTTGGGGAAAAATTTTTTAAATATGAAGGTGAGAAAGTTCGAAAAAGAAAAATTTGCCCAAGGGGGAAAATTTTAAACTTACAGGGGATCCCTGAGGGGGATGGGAACGGGATCTGTGTGGGAGTACAGAAAAATTAGTGGACAGGAACAGAAGGTTTTTTTTGAAAAAAACATCCGCAGTTCCCCAATGAGGCGGCAAAAAAAGTGTGGGGCCCCAAACCCTACCCAAAAAAACAAAAAGGGCCCCGGCCCCCCCGGGTTGTTTTTAGGACCCTACAACCCCCCTGATTCAATACAAAATTTTCCATTACCACAGGGGCCCCTGTTTAAATTTTTCTCCCATTTGCTGTCAAAATATGGAGTCAAAATAGGGGAAAAAGATGGTTTAGAAACACAGAAAAAGCTCACAACACCCAGGGGATTACCACAAAACAGCGAAATTTTTTGGGGAAAACAGTAAACAAGAAAAGCGTCAGGTGCGGGTGTAAATAGCAAGCTTCAGCCAAAACAAAGCTTAGAACTTCTAGAAAGAGCATCCTATTCCTCCATCTTATATCCTTTCTGTTTTCCCAACTTGGCTGCAGGCAGAAACCAGCTCACAGTGAGCAGCTCCCAACTGCAAGATTTGGAATTACTCCACCAAAACCCTAGTGAGAGAAAAAACGCCTAACCCCACCCCTTCATGAAAGGGTTTTCCAAAAGGAAAATCTTAAAAGTATAAAAAGGGAAAATTTACTTTCTGAAGAACTGAAAAAGGGGGGAAAAAACTGCTTAGCCCAAAATCTCCCACATCTCACGGGGGTGCTTGTAATAAACACAAATTTTGGGAAAGTCCCCTTTGGACAACTCTTTTCAAGGGTTATGAACCTAACCATTACAAATTTTCCCGATTCCCTGTGTTTGAAAAACAAAAAGGTTTAAAATTCCCCCCAGATTTTTCTACAAGAATTGCTCAGTTTCCCCACCCTTTCTTTTTTATTGAACGGGGAAAACCTGATATGTGAAACAAGCCCCAAATTTAATGTCAAGAACCACAAAACTGCAGGAAAAAATCATCCTGTTTTTTCCCAAAATTTTAAACAAGGAAATTCCCCAAAAAGTTCATCTAAGTCCGACTTCAAGAAAATTTTTACGCTCAGTGAAAGCTCATAAGAGACTTTGCCGAAAGCGGGGATTCTAAAATTTACAGGCAATTTTTGCACGGGAAAAAGAGCAGTAGGGAAGCAGAGAAAGCAGCTTTTGGAACCCAGAAACAGCTCAAAAAGGGGCAGCTTTTTGAAGCAGAGACAGCAGCTATGGAAGCAAAAACCCAGAAATGCAAAAGAGCCAGATGGAAACTCGGGCAGAAACAATTGGAACATGCCACCCCATTGGGCAAGAAAAAAAGGGTTTCTTGAACAACTGCATAGGGAATTTAAAGGAAAGCAACTCCACCCTTTAAGGTTCAGGGGCTGTAAAAAACCCGTTAACGCAAAAGGGGCCCAAGGGTGCTAACCAAAAACCGAATCCCTGAAGGGCCACCAAAAACCCTGACAGTTCAGTTTTTCCTCCAATCAACAAAGAAAAGACCCTTCTTTCAACCCCGGGAAATTCTGGTAAAGTACAGCCTAATCCAAGCTGAAAATCCGGTATCTCCTTAAACATCACAATCCCAACCAAGGGCCCCATCCCAACCTCTGAAACCTAATTTAACAAAGATCCCCAAGGTCCAAACCAATATGCCAGAAAGTTGTCCAGCCCCTAAACAACCTTTCCGTTTCCCAGTTTTCAATAAAATTAAAATTTTAAAAAACCTGCTCTTACAATAAAATGCCTATGCGCTCCAAATATGTCCCTAGTCTCTTAATCAGACTACCACAAACAACATGATCAGAAACTACTCCCTAAAATTTAACCTGCCGAAGTCAAAAAAGGTTTCAGACTTGTCAAAAAGTTTGAAAGGGGTTTCATGGTTTGATGACCAGCCTGGGGAATACAAATCCGGGAAAAATTGCCTTCAGAACTGAAAATTGATGTTTTTGGCATTACAGTGCAGAAGAACGGGGACCTGCTAGCAAAGGGCTCGGCCCGCATTTCCACAAAAGTTTTCAAGAGACTCGAGCTTTTCAAAAAGGGCAAACCCCTGTGGCAGGTCAAGGGGCTGCTTGGGGAGTTTAAAAAACGGAGCAAATGGCAGCCCTGAAGCCATAGAGAAAACTCTTTTAAAAAGGGCCCCTTTAAAAATTTTCCCAAAAATCTCCGGGAAGGCCCAATGAAAAAATTTCCCAAAAAAACCCCAGTTTCTACTCGGGGCCCAGCGGGCCAAAGCAACACTCACTTCCCTTTTGGCCTCAGGCCCGGGAAACACTGCTGGGTGGGGAAAACCCCCAAAATAGTTTCCAAACCCCAAAACCAACATTCAAAAAAAGGGTGGAAAACCCTCGGGTAAAGATAAAAAAAGGGGATTACCCCCTTTTTCCCCTTTCCCCCCAATTCCCCTTTCTTCTTTTATTTCAAAGGAACTTTGAAAGAGTCCAAAAAAATGACCCAAGTTTCCCTTCTAAGGGTCTTGGTTCCTACTTCTTTCTCCTCCCAAGAAATGAAAAAAGCCCCAAGCTTAACTACGGGAAATTTCCTTTGAGGACCAGGGGCCCAGAAAAAAAGCCCTGAAAATTTTTTTCCTTTTGCAAAAAAACATCTCCCCCGCAGAAAACCCGGTTCAAGGTGAAAAAATTGAAAACCCAAAAATCGTCTATCCCCAAATTTAAAACAGGAAACCCACTTCCTCTCAAAAAAAGGAAATCGGCTTAAAAAGGGAAACCGCCAGTAACGAAAAAGGGGATTTTCTGACAAAATTTGGGTTTGTTAAAATTTTTTTTGTTTTTTTAAAAGAACATTTTGCAAAAGGGATTGAAAAAAGTGTTTTTAAAGGGGTTGCATGAATTTTGCAGTGGGGCCCAAAAGTGAAAAGGCACTTCACCCAAACCCCAATACAGCTTTAAAGCCACCCTTTCCCAATAAAACCAGCCCATGGCAAAGCATGGGGGGGGAGAAATTGTACCATACGGGAAAATCCTCCCAACCTAATCTTCCTAAATGAAAAAGAATTTTGGGTGGTTTAAAATTTTCCCTATGAAAAAAGTCGTGTGAAAAAATATGTCTTGTAAAACATATATCTCAAAGATAAACCAGAAAAGTCCTAAAGGTGAAAGCCAAATTGGTGATCAAAGCAAACCAAATCATTGCAAGATCCTGAACTCTGGGATTTTTTCAACCTTGAAGGAAAAAACCTCCCCCTTAACACTTTTGGGTACCTGCAGGGCGCCCACGGAGGTCGGGAAAGAAGACCCAAAGTGGACAAGGTAGCTTCACTTGCAACAAGGTCGGGAATCCCCTTTAAACCAACCCTTTTTTAATGTAACCAAATCCCAAATCTAAACAGGGGAAAGGAAAATTTAAAAAACCCAAAAAGTGGCTTTTTTCTTCAAATCTTTAAAAGGGGTTCTATATTCACTAAAAATACCTGCTCTTGACAAAAAACGCAAAAATCCCCCTACGCTGGGCAGAGACATTTTTCCCGAGTAACACAATTTTAACGCCAGCAAATAAAATGGACCCCACGATGCTCCTTTTTCCCAAAACGCCTTGATCTAGGCTGGGTGATCATAGGAAAGGGTTTGCATAAAACCAGTTTTAAAACCCCCATTTAAAGATTTCCTCTTTTTAAACCCCCTTTAACCCCTTTGGGGCGAATCCAACGTCCGGGGCTTTTGGGGGTTAACGCCCGGGACTATGGTTTCGCCCTGGGATCGCGCAAAATACTAAAGCGGGAGTTCGAAACCCGATGGGGCGGGGGGTGTAAGCTTTTATATTACAGCTGACACCCAAAACCCCTCGGCCGCCCCCGGTCGTTTTCCGGGGGGGGGGGGGGGGCCCGGAAAAACCCCGTAATTATCGGGGTCAATTTTTGGTTTTCGCAAAAAACTTTTAAAGAAAAACGGGAGGAGATCGCCCCTCCTGGGGTTTTGCCCGGCCCCGGCACCCACCCCACGGACCCGGGGGATCGTGCGGCCCCTTTGCCTCCCCCCAGACCCCCACGGAAGGCAGAGAATCCCTTTTCCGGGTTGTCTGTAAAGTAAACGACGCCCCGGCTTCGGGGATGACAGTTGTCTTAGGGAACCAGCCCTTAGCAACAGCTATGCATGATTCTATTGAATGAGAGATCAAAAAGTTCTCTAAAAAATTTTCCCCTAGGGGGAAAAAAGTAAAATAAAAATGGGGAAAAAGTAAAAAAAAAAGAAAAAAAAAAGTAAAAAAAACAAATTTAAAACACAAACACAAAAATTTAAATAAAAATATTTCACCCCCCTTTTTTCCCCCCCTTTTACAAACCCCAATCCCCAAAAAAAAAGGGTCAAAAAAAAAGAAAGTACCCATTTTTTGGTATCGCCGCTGTCGAAACCCCTGCCTATAAATCTGTAAGGGTTTTTTTAAAACCCGTACGGTGAAAGGCGAAAAAAAAAAAACCAAAAAAAACAATCCCAGAATTAAGTTTTTTTTTCCCTTTCCCCCCAGACTTTTAAAAAATGGAAAAAAAAAAAAGCGATAAAAAAACTCCTAGAAATCCCAAAGGGTTGAAACCAAATTTAAAAAAATTTCAGTTCATCCCGCAAAAAAAAAACCCTTTTTAAAACAGCCCCTGTTTTCGGAAAAAAAATAAAAATGTTTAGCTCCTCAAAAAGGTTTAGGGGATGCATAAATATTTTTTTTTACACACAAAAACATTTTTCCCTTTTTTTTTTAAAAGTGTTCAACTAAAAAAAATTTTATATAAATAGGGTAATCGCCAAAATCTTTAGCGCCCCCAAAGGGAGTAAAGTAACTTATCATGGATAATGAAACCATTTGAGCCTTTTTAAAATAAAAAAAAAAAACCCATTTACTGGGGGAATTGCGTATTTTCTTCCCCCCGGGAAACCAAAAAAGGGTTTTTAAAAAAGCAATCAAAAACCCTTGTCCCCCCAAAAATGAAAACTAAAAAAAAAAGTAAATCCTCTCGCAAAAAACGGGGTCCTACAAAGCTCCAAGCACAAAAAAAATTTAAAAAAAGTTATGGCTCTAAAAACTTGGTGATGAAAAAAAGTTTTTTCCCCTGTTTGAATAAAGGGGTTTTTTTTGTATAAAAGCAGTTAAAAACATAAAAAAATTTACAAATTGGGTATCAGTGTAATCGTATTGCCCCGGGTGAAAAAAGTTTCCATTTTCATATATACCTTTTACAGGGGCCCGCTTTTAAAAATTTTAAAAAAAAAAAAACCACTCCCAAAGTTTGCTGTATTTTGTTCAAAACATTCAGAAAAATTTTAAATAAAAAGTGAAAAATAGCATCATTTTCCCAAAAATTTAATGGTCCCAATAAAAAATTTCCCAACTCACCCCCGAAAAAAAAACAAGCCCATACACTGCTCTGCCCGGGCAAAAAAAAAAAAGTTATGGCGGGTCAGATTAGGACAACAAAAAAAACGAAAATTTTTTTTATAGACGAAATTTCTACTGTTTTAAAAAGAAATTTAAAACAGAAAAAAACTTATAAAATCTATTTTTTTGTAATTGTCCCGCCCCCCTAGTAAAGTTATAAAAATCTTTAAACACTGAAACGGCGAATGCTGTAAAAATTGAAACTCAAAAAAAAAATAAACCCCAAAAACTGGGGTTTTTCCCCCTTTTTTCATTCCCCAAATGCAAAAAAAAAAACTAGGGAAAACACCTGTGTGCCAAAAAATGCAAAATTACCCCCCTAGATGAATCCCTGTGGGTTTTGGGGAACCCAAAAATTGGGGCGACTTCTGGAATGTTTGCCTTTTCTGCTATTTTGGGGGGGGCCTTTGCAATTTGCAAAAGGGGCCCCACCCAAAATTTTGCGTTTCAAAAGAAAAAATAGCCCTCCCCCCCTTTTGACCCCCCTCCCCTTGGCCCCCAAACACAGCAGTTTACACCCAAATGTAGGGTATTGCCGAATTGGAAGATTTTTTTAAAAAAAGTTTTATGGTTCTTTTTTCCGGATTTTTTGTAAAATTGTAAAACATTTTAAGCTAAAATTGCGGGTTTTTGGGAAAAAAATTTTTTTTTTTAAATTTTTCACAGCCTTATGCAAAAAAAAAATTTTGTAAATAAACCTGGGGGGGTTTTTTTATTAAATTGCACCCCTGGTTATTTTTCCCCTTTAAGGGGGTTTGTAGTTTCCAATAGGGGGCCCCAAATTTAGGGGTGTTTTTTAAATGTTTAGCCCCTTAGGGTTTGCCCCCAAAAAACCTGTAATGGGCCTAAATAAAATCGTTTTGAAAAGAGACCTCAGGGGCCCGGTAGGTGCCCCCTCCTATTTTTTGGGGCTTTTGGTTGACCCAAATACTGCATTTGGGCCAAAATTTATGGGATATTTTAAAAAAGGGAAAAAGACCGGGGGGGGAAATTGATATTAAGTTGCAATTTACCTATTCACTTTTCCCGGTTTTCCAGTGAAAAATTTGGGTTTAAAAAAATTTTTAAAAATTCTGAAAAAAAAAAGTAAAATTTTTGTTTTTTTAAAACCCCTCACTTTCCCTTTCATTTCTGGGGAAAATTTTTAAAAAGGGTTTTTCAAACTTCCAAAATTGTGTTTTTAATAAATTTAAAAGGGGGTTTTGTTTTTTTTAGATGGTTTTATTTAGGGGGGGTATCTAACATGCGGGCCTCTCAAAAGCCAAGTCAGAACTGGAGTGGCCCCTTTAAAAAAAAATTTTATTTTTGAAAAATTTTCTGAAAATTTTTGAGAAAATTACTACAAAAAATTTCTAACCCCTCTAATGTTTTTAAAAAAAAAAAGAGACTTTTTAAAAAATTTGATCCCAAAACCTATGGGTGGCTTATGGTAGATGCTAGTTAAAAAATATTTTGTGGTGAATAATTATCTGTTTGCACGCAAAAAATTTTTTGGAAAATTTTAAAAAAAATCTTTTAATTTTTTTAAAAATTTTCCATAAAATTTTTATGTTTTTCACAAAAAAAAAGGGAATTGTATGGAAAAATTTCTTACAAAACTTAAAGCACAATGTGTCACGGGGGAAAAAAAACCACTTCTAAAATCACTGGTAGGAAAAAGTTTTCCAAAAAAGTTTTTTTCACATAAATGGACAATGTCAGATTTAAAAAAATAGGGTTTGGGGTCGGGGAACCCCCAAAAAACAGGTTGGGTCCTTAAGGGGTTAAAACCCTTTTTTTCCCAAAATTTGGTCGCAGCACCCTTTTTCAGCCAGGGTCCTTTCCATTAATGGGTAAAAGAGAATTCACTGGTAGGGGGGAACAGAAAAATTGATTTTGAAGATAACATTCCTTCTTCCTCATCCGGGGAGGGACTTTTCGGGGCAAGAAAGTCTTTAGTCAAAACCAAAAGTGAAGACAAACAAGCAAAGCACCTGCACGAGAAAAACAAGGAATTTTTTAAAGATTTTGGGAAAAGGGGGAGTTTTTCCCCAAAGGGATAAACCCAACAGCTCGGAAAGGCAAAATCCCCCTTTCCCCACCCCAAAGAGAAAAGGGTCCCAAAACAATTTACCGAAAAGCAGTTGCTAATTTTTTCTTTTTAAAACAAAACTTTAAAGAGGAAACCAGAAAATGGAAAAACATTATGTGGACTTTTTGCAGAAAAATATTTGAAAAAGGGGGGACCAGCAGAACCTGCACCACCATAGAGGAAGGAGAAAAAATGTGGTACCCCCATCTTTTGGCGTTTTATCACCCAAAAAAAACCCCTAAAACAAAATTAGAGTTGGGTTTGATTCCAGCCCCAGCATGAAGGCATTTCTTAAACAACCGCTTCACTGGGCCCAATCCCCAAAACCCAGTCTCCTAGGAGTACTAACCCGTTTCCCGTCAAAAACCCCATTGCAGTAAATGGTGACATAAGAAAATGTTTCATTGTTCCCCGTGGGGAAGACCAAAGGGGAATACCTTAGATTTTATGGCCAAAGGACAATAACTTAAAAACAGTGAAGTCAAGATTTCCGGATAAAGGGTACATGTTTTTGGGCCCAAAACCCCTCCCCTGCCGTAGCAATCTTTGGGCTGAGAAGAAGCCCCAAAGAAGGAGAAAAAGGGTTTTGGGTTTCCAAAGGGCCTTGGGTCGTTTTTTGAGAAAAACTTTTATGTGGAGGGTTGGAAAATTAAAATTTCTTTCCCCTACCAGCAAAAAGCAATTTGCCCTCCTCCCCAAAACACGGGAAAATGCGGGGTCTTGTGAAAAACCTCAGGCTTCAAAAAGATTTTCTCTAAAACCAGTCCAGGGGTTTAATGGGGCATTTCCCTTGGTTGCCCTTGTATAAATTTTTAAAAAAACCCTTAACCCTTGGTCTGATTCCTTTTCCCATTCGTGAACCCCTGGGTTTTTATTGTGGGACGTCAAACAAGACATTTTTACTTTTCCAAGTGTCCCCCCGGTGACAAACCTTTTACTAAGCGGGGAAAACCTTGGCTGTCCTTAAAGTGTTAGGGCCCCTCCTAAAATTCAAAAGCCCCAATCCCCAATTCTTGCTCCCGTTAGGAAAAAAGTTCATGTTTCCCCCCGGATGCATCCATGTAAGAAATTCCCTGCAGTAGCCTCCCTTAAGGTTTGTCTGGAGGGGGAAGCAACCCCACACTGTGGTTTTCTTTGGGGGAAAAGCCAAGTTAAAATTCCAAAAACCTCACAATTCTGCCCCAAAAGACTCAAAAGGTTTGCACAGCTCCCCCCAACCCCAAGTGGGTTATTCCCTAAAGTTATAAAACATTTCAAATGACCTCAACCCAAAGCTGTCCCCGGGAACCCAAGATTTTTCTCCTGCTTCAGGTCTCTTTGATACATGCTCCTCCAAGTTTCTTGGTTTCAGGACTCATTCCTACTGATGCCATTTACAAATTTTGGTGGAACTGAGTTTTTAAAAGGGGAAAATTAGGCCGAAAAGTTCTAACGCTCTTTTGCCCCAGTGGTTCCTAAGCTAAGGATCAAGACATCCCGCTTTCGGGTTTTTCTCAAGATGGAAAGCCCTCAAAAAAGTGGGGGTTTAAAGGGGGCCAAAAGGAGGTGACCCCTGAAGAAGGAAGTTTTCTATCGGGAAAAAACTGTCAGCTGGCCTTTTCCCATTAAACCAACGTCCCCTGGATTTAAAACGGGTTGGTGGAAAGGGGTTGGATGTTGCGGGTTTCCCCCCAATCCAAAGATGGGTTTCACTTGGATTTTCTTTCCCTTTGGGGGATTAATTTTTCTTAAAGAATGAAATTTTAAAATATTATCTAGATTTTTTAAACTTTAAAATTTTTTTGCTGTTTTTCCCCTTTCTTACGGTTCAGGGGGAACATTTTTTTATATTTTTATTATAGTGAAATTAAAGATTTCAGAGGGGGGGAAAGGTGCCCATGCCCCAAAGGGACTCAGGGGTTCTTTATTCAGCATTTTTTTTCTTTAAATCCCTTTGGGTTTTATTCTTAAATTTTGTCCTCTCCATTTCCCTGTATGTGTGCCGGGAGGATTCAGCTCCCCCCTTCCATCTGGGAATTCTCCATTTTTTCTGTTGCCCTTAAGCACTGTATCCTTTCCCCTGACCAACTTTTTAAATTTATTTTTTTTCCCATTTTTATTTTGGGTTTTTAAAACTACAAGTTTTCACCCTGGAAAAAACTCCTGTTGGTTCTTAAATAAACCCCGGAGCAGTCGGGTTGTCCTGTTTACAAGATCTAAATTTAAGTTCTTACATTTTCAATACGGGATTTCCCTTTCCCAAATTGGGCCTGATGAATTTCTACACTTGCTGTCAGATATGGAGTCAGAATAATCGGTATGGCAGTAGCAGCAGGCTTGAGGTGCCTGCTGCGAAAGGTCCAGAGCCGCTCCATACGACAGGTAATGATGGTGTTTTCGGCATGCCACGTGGCGCCGGCGAGCTTTCTTTGAACGGCTGTGACCCAGCTATCAGCCGGGGAGACCACAAAGTGTCCTCCCCCGGCCCTCTCCGAAAGCTGGGGGGACCAGCGTCTTAATGTCAATGCGTGGGAGAGCAGTGGTTGTAAAAGGGGGCCCCGGGAAATCGCAGCCAGCTTCAGGCCCAGGGAGATCGCTGAGATGGGGGATAAATATTATATTAGCGGCCCCCAAGGGGTCCTGCGGGGCCCCACGGTGGTTCCTGGTGCCCGTCCCTTTTTTCCCTTGTCCTAGCCCCAAAGGGGGGAAAGGGGGGATTCCCCCCAAAAAAACCCAAGCCGTAAATGTCGGAGCTCTAAGACTAAGCAGCCATCTCCCTTGGCTGCAGACCCAGCCCACGTTTAGGTTCTATTCAAACTGAACTAAAAACCCCATTTTAAATCACAGCCCAAAACTCAACCCAAACCCTTTGGGGGCCCAATCAGGGGTTTTTGCCCCCCGTGAACGCCGAGAGCTTCCTGGGGTTTTAATAGAGGCAATGGGAAGAGGATTTGTACCCCAGCTCCCAATATTGTAAATGGCCCTTGAAAAAAAGGGTTTTAGGAGGAAAAGCAGTATGGGTAAAAAATATATACTTTTTATTGTAATAAAATTTAAAAAAACCCGTAGAAAAAACATACGTTGTAGCAGGGGCCAGACCTTTTCGCCTTTAACCCCCCACGTGTGCAGCCGGAGGCTCTCTCGGAAGGGAAACCGACGCGTTTGGGTTTGGACTTTCCCCCTTTACTCCTGGTTGTTAGGTAGCTTTTCAGGGGAAAGTTTAAAAAGGAAGTCGGCATAGCCCGATAAAAAAATTAAACCCCTTAAATTCCCAAAGAGGTAAATATCACAAACACAAAAAAAAAAACAAATTTGTATGCTGGGAGGTCCCGGCCCAAAACTACAAAAAAGGGATTTTTAAAAAAAAACAAAGTAAATCGTTACTTTTTAAAAAAAAGAGTTCAAAAGGGAAAGGGACATACTAGTAATGATAAAAAATTGTCATGTTTTACTTTTAAAAAACCTATGGTTGCCGGGGTTCTAAGGATTAAAAAAACCCTTTTGCCTCACAATTCAATAGTTTTTGCCCTAAGTTTTCCTCCCCTGCATCCCTAGTGATTTTTTCTATTTCCCATTTTCAACAAAAAGTGTTTTTGTCGTACTGTGATGTTCTTTTAAAAATGTTTGGATGCCCGGCGGACATGGGGGTTAAACCCTTGCGCTTTTTTGGCATCTGAAAAAGTGAGTTTAATTCTTGTTTTTTAAAGGGGAAATTTGGGAAAATTCAGCCAACATAAGTTTTTTTGGGAAGTTTTACAAGTAAAAATATTTACAAAATTTTTTCGTGTTGCAGTTAATGTATTGTCTAATTTTGTAACTTTTTTTAGTAACAAAAGAAAAAAAAGGTAATTTTTGGGCCTCCATTTTGTTTACAAGTAAAACAAAATTTCCCATTGTCCCCAACAAAAAAAACCAGTGGTTGTTTAAACCAAAGGGGACTTTTTGGGGGTATTTTTTGAAATAAGGGAAAAAACTTGGAGGGGATAATGGAGTATTTTTGGGTGCCTTTTTTGGGAATAAAATTTTCCCCCTCCCTTACACTTTTCATTAGACAGGCTGGGATGTGTTTTACAAAGATCGGGAGATTTTTTTCATTTATGCCAACCACTTTGTTTTTTGTGGGGGGGTATGTGGTAGAAAAAAAATAAAAGCCGAAAAAATTTTCTTGTTTTCTTTTTCTATCCCTTTTTAAAACCTGGTATGTGTCTTGGGGGTTCAAATTTTTTTTTTGGACCATTTTCCAAAATTTTTTTCAGTATTCCCCCTTTGTCTCAAATTATTAAGAACCCGTGATTGTTGTGCCTCAAAGTTGATGTAAGCTGCAAATTTTCCTTTGTTAAGGAAATTTGTTCCCCCCTAGGGATTTTTACGTGTTTAAAATGATTTGGGGTGGCAAGACCAGCATGTAAAAAATTTAAATTTTGGAAGAGGTTTAAAAAAGGGGTGATTGTAACTCGATTTCCAACTGTCCCTTTTTGAGGGGGACCCTCCAAAAAATTTTTAAAATGTCCCCATGAGATGGTAGGTTTAAAATTTTTAAAAATTAAATTTGGGGGGTTTTTATTTATATATGGAGAAAGTTTTTGACATTTTTTTTCGGGGGGGGGGGCCCTTTCCCCTATCGGAGGAGGTCGTCTAAAAACGGGACCATTACCCCCTTTATATGGGAGGGGCCCAAAAATTTTTGTATCAGAGAAAAAAGGGGAAGTTTCCCTCCCCTAAAAATATTTTAAATATTCGCCAAGGGGAAAGGTTTAAAAAATTTTTCCCCATCGGGTCCAAAATTTTTTTTAAAGGGAAAAAAATTTTGGTCAAAAGAAAAAAAGTTGGTTTTCAAAAAGAACTTGTGGACATGATTTTTTTAAAAATTTACAAAAAATTCGGGTCCAAATTAATTTTTTTGTTTTAGAAATTTTTTTAAAAAATAATTAATTTCCAAATCAGGGGGGTTTGGAAAAGGGGTTTTGCGCAATGACATCACATGTCAACCACAAAAAATGTTTATCCCAAGTCACCATTTCTAGTTGAAGGACCACCTGTTTAGTGTCTCGTATAAAACCTGGAATGTGAGGAATAAGTGGTTGCAAATGGTGATCGACCCATGCCCCTAATTTCTCAGAGAAGGAGTCGATACCCGACATTATTGGTCTAAGAGGTGGTAGGAAAAGATTCTTGTGTGTCTTCGGTAAAGAATGTATGATGGGGATTTTAGGGTGAGGATTGTAAAGTTGTTCCGCCAAATTTGGGGTTAAAACACCCATCACAATCCCCTCATCCAGAAGTTTTTTCAGATTTTTTTGAAAGGCTATCGTGGGGTTATTTTTCAAAGGTCTATAAGTAGAGATATCATACAACATTTCCAGATTTAATTTTCTATAAAGACCTGAATCCAACACCAAGACAGCACCTCCTTTGTCTGCCATCTTAACTATTATATGTGGATTATGTTTGAGTTGTTGTAAAGCTGTACTTTCATGCGGCGGTAAATTGTTGTTATACAAATCCTGGGTGTCGTTCAAAGAATCCGAGAGCAAGATGAGATCCCGCTCAACACATTCCTGAAAGACATCCAGGATCTCAGGGCGAGACTGTGTGGGATAAAAATATGGGTTAGACAAGGAAAATTTAGTAACATGTGTGATATCATGCCTGCTTTCACTTTGTACTGACCTAAGTTCCGTTAATGCTTTTAAGTCCCTGAATGTTACTAGAGCATGAGCTGATACTTGGTCCAATGTGATATGTGTCTCTATTAAAGGTGCTGGGTCAACATCCGGTAAATTCAAATCTTCTTGCTGCATAGCAAAATGATGTTTGACAGTGAGGAGTCGGGCAAATTTGTTTACATCTTTTATAGTCCTGAATACATCCAGAGAATTGGTAGATGCAAAGTTCAACCCTTTGGACAGTACCTGCTCCTGTGCCTGGGATAGGATAGTTGCTGAAAGATTCAATACCGGGGTCTCCGTTGTTTCCTGTTGGAGGTGCGATAGTTGTAATTGCGACCTCGTCTTGTGTTTACGCCCGGCACGCCTTGGTTTCCGTCTAAAAAAGGAGGGTCAAAAGATCTTGCTCCTGAACGGATTGCATCAAGGTATGCCCTTGTGTTCATACGTGGGTTGGGTATCGGCGTAGTGGGGTCATGGTTGGCATGGAGATTGTCCATGAGATCATCAGCAGTAGATGTAGATGACTGTTCCGCCGAAGTTTCAACATCAGAGAAACTTACATGTCTATCTCTCGTTATTGGATAAGTATTAGTATTCTTAAGTATGGGTTTGGAAAATTTCTTTTTTATTGCTCCAAGAGTAAACTTCCCCCTTGTCATAATCATTAAGGTCTCTGTCATATTTGGATTTTTTAACTTTCATAATAGCTTCCTCCAATTTATGGATGTTGTTATTCATATTGTCATGATGACGTTTATATTCTTCAGTATCGGCATATGGAATCAAAGACTGCTCCACTGTCTGCATTTCTTGTTTCAATTCTGACAATTTTTTGCCTTCATGTTCCACAATTAATTGTATTAGTTTCAGAGAACATTCTGTCAAAATGTTATTCCATTCAATAGTAAACTCGTCTGAATATTGGGATGTAACAGTCTTTTTGATACGTAAACCACGGGGGATCATCTGTTTTCGATAT